>MU106416.1:59727-109316 GCA_012274485.2 Sinapis alba | reverse complement strand
AGGGACAAGGCTTCACATATAGAGCTCAAAACAGTAATGAAACAAATGATGGTATAGACTTAGAATTAGTTGGCAATAAAAAAATTCAGAAGTCTGTCTAGCCAGAAACGTTTTGAAGATGCTCTTGAAAGAAAGGATAGAAAAGAACAATAATGTTATTATAGAAATCACTTTAGTTATATCTTTCATTTTTTCTTTTTAATTCTTGTCCTCCACGATTTAGCATTCTTATTTAAATAAATTCAAAAGACCATCTGCATGCATTCTTCATGTTTGACTATTAAATAGAATGCCAAGGGTTTTCTGATGAGCTACGCAGAAACAACAAGTTGGTGTGGCTGAATTGAAAATGTGAACGGGATAAAGGCTTGAAAGAGTTCCTACAGCTTCCAATGTAGTATGGTAGCCACATCTTTAACCTATCAAACAACATAGAAAATAAAATCAAACCGTAGATACAACCGATTTGATACACATAAAATAAACATAATTCTTCATTTACCCACCCACCCCCCCCCCCCCCCCCAAAAAAAAAAAAGATCTAATATCGTCTGGATTTTCTTTTTTATTTATATGAAAGTTGAGTACCATGAAGATAGGAAAACAACTCAGCACATTACAAAGTACATATGGAATAGAGATATATGATGATGATGGATGCTCATGATGATGATTTTGATGGTGGATTGGTTCATACTGAGCTAGTTTCGGAGAGGCCAAACTCAAGTCCCCAAAGCTCAAAAGCACCCTTTATAAAATCATAGTAGCCTCCCTTCAAAGCAAGTGTTCCTTTCACAAGTCCTTCTCTCACGAATGGATAAGTCAACAAGTTTGCTAGCGAAACATTCACTGCCTCCTGCGTTAGTTTAAATAGTATATTAATATAATTTCGTTCATATATATGGGAGGAAAAAGATAGGTATGAACATATATATATATATATATATATCTATGTACATACCCTTTCACATCGGCCACACTGGTCCTCAAAGGCTGAATCTCCGAGTTCTGATATAACTTTTGACTTGGCTGGTAAACAGATTTTGACCCAGTCCTCTATGAAATCACTGCAATTAACATAACTCATTGAAAAGGTTCTATCTCATGTAATTTAAAAGTGATACTGGTATTAAATTAAATGTATAAGATATAAAGAGATTATACGTGGAGTTGTTTCCATCCAAAGGAAAAGACATAAGTCCCTTGATCCCACCACAAGCGCTGTGTCCTATCACCACAATGTTCTCCACCTACATAAATAAAATTCTGTTACATCTACTTAAATTTTATCAAAATTAACACTTGTTAGTTTTGCAAGTTAACATTTCTAGTTTTATCTATTTTTACGATTTATTTTATTTTATGTTTACAAATATAATGACGCTGTCATTTTTGTTTTTCGGTAAAGTGTTAATTGTATGTATATTTCTCCATTTTAAGTATATACATATATGGTAGGTAAACTCATAAAATTAAGCTTTTATGGCCCGATCTCCTAAACATTATTTGAGAGTGATTTCTTTGTGTTTCATCACTATATTCTTTGCTAAAAGATAACATGATTTTTTAAAAAATATGACATGACATTGTTTGTTTATGACATTTGTAATTTCATTTTACAAATATTCTGATTTTTGGTAAGATATTTGAATAAGTTAATGACTAATAAGTTTTATATCACATTCAAGTAAATTTTCTTCAAAAAGATTTAACTGAAGTTTAAATTGAATTAAATTAAAATATTTAAACCAAACTAAAAGAAACAAGGTTACATATAATTATATCTATTTTATTTTTGAACCGAATAAAGTTTAAAATAAAAATAATAATATCAAAATATAAACTGAAAATTTCTTTTAAAGTAAAATAGTATTATATCAAAATTATTATATATGCGTATCATGATGCAGGAAAATTTGTAGTTATAAAGGAACCGGTTCACCTTAAGGTGCAAAACAGCGTATTCGATGGCTGCTCCAACTCCACCATAGTGGACCTGTAAAATTAAGCAAAAAGTACAAAAATACGGTCAACGTTACATCTCCTTAAGACTAAAGTCAAGCACCTCAGAAGGTTTTAGGTAGAAGAGACAAAAGCAATAAAGTTGTGAAACCTTGTCAAAAGGAGGAACCATGTTGGCTATGTTACGGACGACGAAGGCCTCTCCTGGCTGGAAGTTGAGAACGTGCGATGGACACACACGCGAGTCGGAACAAGCAAACACCATGAACTGCACCCACACCATTTGCACATATATGTTACTTAGTTTTCCATCTCTAATTTATACACCGTTATTTTTGTTACTTTTATCATTTTCTATACATTTACCTTAGGACTCTGACCCTTGGCGAGCTCACCGTACAAAGCAGGGTTGGTTCTGCAAATTAAAATATAATTATGTACTAGTTAAAATCTAGCGTAATCTAATGGTGTTATAAAAATTAAGAAAATACAAGATATAAATAATTACTCGTATTTCTCCTTCTTGAAAGTGATGAAGCCTTGCTTAATGTTTTCGACGGGGTCGAAAGCTTTCTTGTCGGAGGAAGTACCTGTCTGAAGTGCTGCCGTGATCTGCCCCACCTTAGTGGCCGCAACAGTCTTTAGCTCCTCCTTCTCGCTGCCCATGCATGTTTATACATATTTTTACGATTGATTAAACAAGATTATTATACATGACACACAATTTACAGCCGTTTTTATTCCACCTAAACTATTCAAATATATATACATATATGGGAATAAGGACGATATATTTATTTACATAATAAGCTTCTTGAGAGCTTCAACGGCCTCTTCGTATGCTTCGCTACCCATCTCTTCGCTCTGCAAGTTTGTTGACCAAATAAATTGTAAAAATGAGTATATAATTAAAATGTCACAGAAGTCATGTTAAAGTTGAAACTATAATCAACCTATTCAAGAACAGGATAATACGACAAAGAACGACTGTGTGGTACTTAATAGTATAATTTTATTATTGGGGTGAGAAGATCGGTAGTGTGGTTAGGAGAGAAATCGATAGGTTGAATAAATAAATGATAGATGGCAACTCCATCACTAGTATGTTCCACACGCTCACATATGGTATATGCACACACACACGTCTCGATTACATATATATTGCTTTGTTAAGGCTACTAGTAAGTTCTTTCTTTTATCACATGGATCCTATGTACGTCCCAACTTCCAATAACGCCTTTAAAATTTGGAGGCTTTGAGGGATTATAAGTTAACTAATAAGAGCACCCACATCAATGGATACTTCATATAGTTTCTCATCTTCTTAGTATTAGATTAATTAGGAAAGAAGAGAGAAAGTGTATAAATATCTTATATGGAAGACTTTCAAAAAGTTATGAGATACTCAATGTACATTTGTCATTCAACTGATTATTTAATGTTTTCTTACAAATAATAATAATTAAATTAATAAAACATCAGTATATAGTTCGACTAAATATATCATTTATATAGTTTTTTGTAACAATAAAAACCAAAGGAAGTCATCAAATGAGATGGTGAAAATTAATTAACAAGAAAATTGTGAAATTGTAGGGCATTTTCCGTATCTTATTAATGAGAATCTAGAGGAAGGATAATTTTGTTTCATATCTAGCTATTATCCCTATAGTACGTAAAAGACAATGTAACTAATATAAGCAAGTAACAATGAATGTAGAGGTTAAGAAAAGAGAGATGAATGTATAATGTATACCCAATAAGGGGTGATGATAGGAGCAGGAGCGGCAAAAACGGGCTCGTTACGGATAAGTGTTGGAACGGAACGAGAGGAGGAGGAAGAAGAAGAAGAAGAAGAGGATGAGGGAAGGCAAGCAACGGTGGGAGAAGAACGAAGAGAGAGTTTTTGTAGAGATGGTTGTGAAGGAGAAAGAGAGGTGAGGAAGAAGCCGGAGAGAGGAGCGGTCGACATTTGCGGGTGAAGAGAAGTTAGTGAGAGTGAGATATATTTTATAATATAGTAATAAGCCCTGCTTGTATATGTAATATATAGGCTACTTCAGTGTATTTTGGTGAACGATTTTGAGCGTATAAAAGAAGGGTATCTCATGGGCATGGTGAGATTGAGGGAACGAGGATAATGAAAGCGATGGGTGAGGTGAATAACAAAATTTCTTCTCTTTTTTTTTTGTGGATGAGGAATATTAGCTTGGCATCTGTTTGGAGATTTTACGTGCTCTTGTTCTTTCAAATTGTTTATTATTATTATTATTTTAAGTTGTAGAAAAGGAAAGGTTTCAAAAGGTTGAAAGGATAAGATCCCTTATCACCAAAACAAGGATCAGCCTCTTTCACTTACCCTCTCGGGGTCTCATCTTAAATGAACACCACCCACTTAAAGATCCTAGGCCATTGTTTGTGGTGCATAATATATGAAAGAGCCTTAGCTTCTCTAAGCGCTCCAAGGGCCAGAGAGTGCTCTTGTATTCGCAAATCCAGAAGATGCACATCATGATGAGGTAAAAAGAGCTCCATAGAGGGACTCCTGCATGGACTATTCCATTCTATGAAGCAAGTGAACCAAGTGAAAACACTTAGCATGAACATGTAACGAATAGGAACTAAAAAAAAAAGACTAAAAGAAAGAAAGGAAAGCCATAAAATATAGAGAAGCGCTCTTTCTCTCTCGACAATTCTCTTAGATTTTCCATGCCATAAAATCATACAAGCAAAATTAGAAAAGCGCTTCTTCTGTTTTGTTACACATTTTAAAAAGGAGGAAAACTGAAGAAGAGGGACGAGAAATGCATTAGGGTTGGTTTGAAGACTTTATATGTAGAAGTTGGAGAAATGGCAAAACTATGTCGACATTTTCATGCAAGCTAGCACACACAACATAATGTCAACATTCTCTTGTCATAGAGTGTGTCGAACGTGGCTTTTACTTACTGATTTGGAGTATAAAGCACTGAATTTCATAAAGACATTAATTAGGTAGTATATACCTTCAGTATTGGATAGAGGCAGAGGTGTTAATTTGTTGAAGTAATATTTTAGCTGCCAATAAATAAATAAAAAATTAAAAAAACTATTTTGGAAAGAGTCTTATTGGACAGAATGTGAACCTCTCCATAAAAACATCTTAATGGACATATGCTCTTAGAGCAACTTCAATGGTAGTATTAGAAAGAGTTCTTACTATTTAAAGAAAATAGTAAGTACTTATGTCTTGTAAGTAAATAAAACTCCACGATTACACTCATAACAAATAATGCAATCACTTTGAAACCTATTGTAACTTGAAACACTTGAGTGTTTATCAAATACAAAAACTAAAGAAAAAGAGAAGAAAAGTTGATAGTAAAAAATATTAGTATTGTCTAGACATGGGCCATTCGAATGGGCCATCATTGTAGGGCTTGTTGTGAATGATAATCAGATATGGTAGTTTTGAAAAGATAGGTATAAAAAAGTTGTTTAGTCGGTGTCCCACGTAACAGAAAAAGCAGCGCACTATAGCAAGTTTATGCGATTGTTTGGTAAAATACGCTTCTAAACACACGGCGCACGACGCAGAGCCTAGTTGTGCATCTGATCATTGTCTTAAAACAGACTGACTTGTTCAAGTATCAGAGAAAGGAGAAGAAGAATTTGGTGAAAGATGGAGAGGGTGCCGACACGAGTAATGGTGGCTGTGAACGAATCGACGATCAAAGGGAAGCCTCACCCTTCGATAAGCAGCAAAAGAGCTTTAGAATGGACTCTGGAGAAGATGGTCAGATCCAACACATCCGATTTCAAGATTCTCTTGCTCCATGTACATGTTGTGGATGAAGACGGTTTTGATGAGGTAGACAGCATATATGCTTCTCCTGATGATTTCAGAGACATAAGTGAGTCTAACAAGTCTAAAGGTCTTCTTCACCTTCTCGAGTTTTTCGTTAAAAGATGTCATGAGATTGGGGTAAATAAAACCACTCTCCCTCCCTCATCATCTATTCTTCATCTTCCGATCCATCCCTTACATAATCGTCATGAGTTTTCTGATAATTAATAACTTGTGCACTTCTGTGATGTACGTTTAAATAAACTAAATGCTTAATTCTTGTGTGTAGGTTAGTTGCGAGGCATGGATCAAGAAAGGTGATCCTAAGGATGTGATCTGCCAAGAAGTGAGCCGGGTCCGACCAGATCTTCTTGTTTTGGGAAGCCGTGGTCTTGGCCGCTTCCAAAAGTATGCTCAACTCTCACTCGCCACCTACATCTTGTATTTGCTTTATTATATATGTCATGCTCTCCGGATTGATCAGATCGAAATGCTAATCAGATCATACTTTGTTGGATAGGATTTTCGCCTTTGACACAAGTTTTTTGAGTTTAAACAGAGACTAATTAAGTTGATTACTGGACATGATCAGAGCCCAACAAGAGAATGTAATGTTGGACTACGCATTGAGCGCTTGAATTCATAGACTCAATTAAGTTAACTATAGCTAGTGTTGTCGTAATTTGAAACATTGGTCTGTTCTGTTTTTCTTTTATCATACTTCTGAGTCTTTTTCCTGGTTACTCTGTTTCCATTCATTGCAGGGTCTTTGTGGGGACGGTGAGTGGGTACTGTGTGAAACATGCTGAGTGTCCAGTCCTCACGATCAAACGCAATGCCGATGAGACTCCCAGTGATCCAGCTGATGACTAAACCAACTACATTATAAACGTTCCTTCTTTCCAAATTGATAAATAATCTCTTCTTATCCCAGAGTGTGCTTTTGTGTGAAATATCCAAATCTATGCCATATATTATTTAATAATATCGTGTGCAGTCGATCTGCTACGTTTTGGTTTGTATCCAACATAATATTTCAAATCATTTCATATGATCAGTCTGTTCCTGTTGTCAGTGATAATGCAACTAAACTTTTCCAACTTAATATGCCCGAAACGGAAAAAATAAGATTGATATATAAAATATATATATATATAAACGAACAGAAGTAACATACACACCACACCGCCTTCACATGATTTGAAGATTAATATGATTGCATGAAACATTATAAATGAAGCAAGATTTCAGCAATATTAAAACCAAAGAACGTACCATACCANACACACAACATAATGTCAACATTCTCTTGTCATAGAGTGTGTCGAACGTGGCTTTTACTTACTGATTTGGAGTATAAAGCACTGAATTTCATAAAGACATTAATTAGGTAGTATATACCTTCAGTATTGGATAGAGGCAGAGGTGTTAATTTGTTGAAGTAATATTTTAGCTGCCAATAAATAAATAAAAAATTAAAAAACCTATTTTGGAAAGAGTCTTATTGGACAGAATGTGAACCTTTCCCTAAGAACCTCTTAATGGACATGCTCTTAAAGCAACTTCAATGGTAGTATTAGAAATAGTTCTTACTATTTAAAGAAAATAGTAAGTACTTATGTCTTGTAAGTAAATAAAACTCCACGATTACACTCATAATAAATAATGCAATCACTTTGAAACCTATTGTAACTTGAAACACGTGAGTGTTTATCAAATACGAAAACTAAAGAAAAAGAGAAGAAAAGTTGATAGTAAAAAATATTAGTATTGTCTAGACATGGGCCATTCGAATGGGCCATCATTGTAGGGCTTGTTGTGAATGATAATCAGATATGGTAGTTTTGAAAAGATAGGTATAAAAAGTTGTTTAGTCGGTGTCCCACGTAACAGAAAAAGCAGCGCACTATAGCAAGTTTATGCGATTGTTTGGTAAAATACACTTCTAAACACACGGCGCACGACGCAGAGCCTAGTTGTCCATCTGATCATTGTCTTAAAACAGACTTGACTTGTTCAAGTATCAGAGAAAGGAGAAGAAGAATTTGGTGAAAGATGGAGAGGGTGCCGACACGAGTAATGGTGGCTGTGAACGAATCGACGATCAAAGGGAAGCCTCACCCTTCGATAAGCAGCAAAAGAGCTTTAGAATGGACTCTGGAGAAGATGGTCAGATCCAACACATCCGATTTCAAGATTCTCTTGCTCCATGTACATGTTGTGGATGAAGACGGTTTTGATGAGGTAGACAGCATATATGCTTCTCCTGATGATTTCAGAGACATAAGTGAGTCTAACAAGTCTAAAGGTCTTCTTCACCTTCTCGAGTTTTTCGTTAAAAGATGTCATGAGATTGGGGTAAATAAAACCACTCTCCCTCCCCTCATCATCTATTCTTCATCTTCCGATCCATCCCTTACATAATCGTCATGAGTTTCCTCATAATTAATAACTTGTGCACTTCTGTGATGTACGTTTAAATAAACTAAATGCTTAATTATTGTGTGTAGGTTAGCTGCGAGGCATGGATCAAGAAAGGTGATCCTAAGGAAGTGATCTGCCAAGAAGTGAGCCGGGTCCGACCAGATCTTCTTGTTTTGGGAAGCCGTGGTCTTGGCCGCTTCCAAAAGTATGCTCAACTCTCACTCGACGCCTACATCTTGTATTTGCTTTATTATATTGTCATGCTCTGCTGATTGATTAAATAGAGACTAGTTAAGTTGATTACTGGACATGATCAGAGCCCAACAAGAGAATGTAATGCTGGACTACGCATTGAGCGCTTGAATTCATAGACTCAATTAAGTTAACTATAGCTAGTGTTGTTGTAATTTGAAACATTGGTCTGTTCTGTTTTTCTTTATCATACTTCTGAGTCTTTTTCCTGGTTACTCTGTTTCCATTCATTGCAGGGTCTTTGTGGGGACGGTGAGTGGGTACTGTGTGAAACATGCTGAGTGTCCAGTCCTCACGATCAAACGCAATGCCGATGAGACTCCCAGTGATCCAGCTGATGACTAAACCAACTACATTATAAACGTTCCTTCCTTCCAAATTGATAAATAATCTCTTCTTATCCCAGAGTGTGCTTTTGTGTGAAATATCCAAATCTATGCCATATATTATTTAATAATATCGTGTGCAGTCGATCTGCTACGTTTTGGTTTGTATCCAACATCATATTTCAAATCATTTCATATGATCAGTCTGTTCCTGTTGTCAGTGATAATGCAACTAAACTTTTCCAACTCTAATATGCCCGAAACTGAAACAAAATAAGATTGATATATAAAAAATATATATATAAACGAACAGAAGTAACATACACACCACACCGCCTTCACATGATTTGAAGATTAATATGATTGCATGAAACATTATAAATGAAGCAAGATTTCAGCAATATTAAAACCAAAGAACGTACCATACCATACCAAAAAAAAAAAAAACAGATTGGGCATCATATGTAGGACTAGCAAAATTTATGGTTTAAATGTTAAACTTTTATGGCCCATATCATCTTCATCATCATAGTAAAAAAAAAAAAAAAGAAGTAATTTCTTACATAAACTCTAGTATGGTTTTGGAAATTAAGACATGCAATAATAGATAGATAGAATGGAATTGGAGACTCTAGTAAGTTTGTATATGCAGAGGAGAGAAGAAAAGCAGCAACAAAGAGAGACACTACGAGGCAGTTTCTCTAAGGCAGTTCCCAGGTAAGAGGTACTTGTAACTATGGGCATTCTGGATGAGATATATAGGGAGATGAACAGCTGAGTAAGACCTCGGGATCGGACCTAGTTTTCCAATGATCTCTCTGAAAGTGTGTTCTTCAGGAAACATATCGAAAAGATCAGTTCCTTTGCAGATGACATCTTGGATTCGTTCCGGGTTGAGGTAATGTAAGAACCTAACACGGTCGGTATGGCTGTAGGCTTTCATCTTGAACACAAAATCTCTGATGTGTCTGAAACAGAAGCTGCAATGCCATCCTGAGTCCGCCAAAAGATTGTTGCTTTGTCGGAAATGAGCGTACCTTGTTTTCCCAGGCTTGTAGAGATGAAGAGAAGCTCTCCAGCTTTTGCTGTCGAGATAGTACTCATACGAGTAGAGGTAGTTTCTGAGCTGAAGGTGAAGAACGGGTGGGTATCCGTCGCACCATCTAAGCAGATTGATGGTGTGACCACTCGGGATCTCGTCAACATCAGACATTATCAAAAGATCATCTTCTTCTATACCCGCGAGTTTGATAAGCTGGTCAAGTGCGAGCCTTTGGAATGATTCTTCCACAAAAGGGTTCTCGCCTTTCTTCAATCTTCCTCCTCCTCCTACGTTCCCATAAGACAGCCTTGTTGGGTCAACGAACTTGAACGTGTTGTGGCGGTTCTCTGCGAAAGCCAAGGGTTTAGAGAGACCGGTGAAAGTGGAGTTGGATTCGAGAAGCACAAACTGCGTAATGTAAGGATTTAACTCCTTCCAACGGATAGTGAGCATATCGATCTCGTTGCTGAACAAGACAGCGTCAAAGACTCTTCTAGGAGAATGGCGGATTTTCCAGCCATGAAGAGTGCAGAGCTGCTCCATGGAAGCATTAGGGTGGTAGTAATGGGGAAGGATGTTAAATGGTTTGGGAGGGGATTGCCAAAGAGGTCTCAAGAAATAAGTGAACTTCTGACCATGCAAATAGATAAAGAAGATGGAGAGTGGGAGGAGAGCGAAGAGAAATATAAATGTTTTCAAATCAAATCCTCCAAGTAGCCGTGAAATGGCATTGCCTCCACGAGAGCCCTCCTGTAAAAGAAGAAGAAGAAGAAAAAGGGTTTAATCAAGCGTAACAAGTACTTCAAGATGGATATCCTTTTGTGAAGAATGAGAAAAATCACCTTTGCACAAACATGTGTGTCCTTCTTCTTAGAACTACGATAAGGTCCATCAGACATAACTGATTATTACCCTGGCAAAATCTCTCTGGCTGTGCTTTTTAAATCCTTGAAAAGGAAGAAGTACTGCAACCCCCAAAAAGAAAGAGAGAGAGATGATCTAGTCCTAAAAAATCTCGGTTGAAATCGATCCAGAGAAACAATAACGCTTGGTGCTCTTTTCTAGCTTGGAGCTCTGATATTATCAAAAATCCTTAAAAGAGAAAGTAAAAAAACACTAACCTATCAATAATTAGCTGTTGTGAGTAATCTCTGGAAATTTAAAAATAGTAAAATGAATTTCAAACCGGACGTTTCTTTTCTTTTTTTTTTTGAAAAAAAAAAAGAGAGGCAAAGATTGTGATAGGAGCAGAGGGGCAAATGAAGCCACCAACGACAACAACTACGGCGAAGAAGGAGAAGAATGTGCAATCTCCGCCAGCTTCTATGCTCCAATGGTGGCGTAGATGGACGGTGTTGGTGGCAGCCATCTGGATTCAAGCCTTCACCGGCACTAACTTCGATTTCTCTGCCTATTCCTCCGACATGAAATCGTCAATGGGCGTTTCTCAGTCGCGCCTCAACTACATGGCTGTCGCTTCTGATTTAGGCAAAGCTTTTGGCTGGTCTTCCGGTTTCGCTGTTGCCTATTTCCCTGTCTCCGCCGTCCTTTTCTCCGCCGCTGCTATGGGCCTCGTCGGTTACGGCGTCCAGTGGTTATCCATCGCCGCCGACGTTATCGATCTCCCCTACTCTCTGGTTCTGGTCTGCTGCTCGTTAGCTGGACTAAGCATCTGCTGGTTCAACACCGTCTGCTTCGTCCTCTGCGTTCGACACTTTGAATCAAACCATTCCCTCGCTTTGTCTCTCGTCGTGAGTTTCAACGGAATCAGTGCTGCCTTGTACACGCTTGGCCATGAAGTCATCAGCGGGAAATCATCAGCAAGCTCTGACATTTACCTTCTCCTCAACTCTCTCATCCCTTTATTTGTCTCTCTTTTAGCTCTCTGGCCTGTCCTTACTAACCCTATCTCCTCTGCATCCCGAACCCCACATGATGAGACCCGAATCTTCATCGTCTTCAATGTCTTAGCCCTAATCACCTGCTTTTACCTTCTCTTGCCTTCCTTAGACACCTACTTAGCTTCATCACCTCCTTGGCATTTCCTTGGCGCCATTTTCCTTCTCCTTTTCCCATTGTGCGTCCCCTTTCTCCACTCTTGTTTCCACCATCACAGCTCTGGCTATTCGGTGGTTAACATAGAGGAACCCAAGATCCTAAAAAGAAAGGGATTGGATCATGAGGAGATTAAATCATGTGATAAAGTGGGAAGGCTAGGAGATGAACATTCTTTTGGAATGCTGGTTCGTAGCCTGGAGTTTTGGCTATACTACATAGCGTATTTCTGCGGGGGGACCATTGGTCTTGTTTACAGCAACAACTTAGGTCAGATCGCTCAGTCTCTAGGACAGAGCAGCTCCAACGCAAAATCCTTAGTGACACTCTTCTCTGCCTTCTCTTTTTTGGGAAGGTTGCTCTCCTCTGCACCTGACTTCACACGCAAGAAACTACACTACTTGACAAGAACAGCCTGGTTTACCATTTCGCTACTTCCAACACCTTTGGCCTTCTTCATCCTCGCGTATTCATCCAACACCCTGCTGCTACAGGTCGCGACCGCACTTATAGGGTTAAGTTCAGGGTTCGTTTTCGCGGCTGCGGTTTCAGTAACTTCCGATCTCTTTGGACGAAACAGCGTTGGTGTAAACCAGAACATACTCATCACAAACATTCCCATAGGATCGCTCGTCTACGGATACATGGCTGGGTCTGTCTATGACAAACATGCGGCGCCATCTGTCTTGTCGGACACGGTTGTTTGCGTGGGAAGAAGGTGTTATTTTGCAACGTTTTTGCTTTGGGGTTGTTTGTCTGTTGTGGGATTAATGTGTAGCTTGATTCTGTTTATTAGAACCAGACCAGTTTACTTAGCACAAAACCGATACAAAAACGGTGTAGTATCAGGCTGCTTTTAGATTGATGTGATCCAAGATGAGAGTGTTGTAAAAATGCTTTCTTTTTTCTAAGAATGACAACAGATTTTCCATATTATTTAAAGGGGTGTTGATTTGTATTTAAAGTTTAAGTAAATGATATGAAAATTTTAAATTGAACAGTTTAATAAAAGAATAGAATAGTATATGATAAAGTGAATAGCAAGTAACTAATATACATGAAAGGAAATAAATTTATAAAAAGTGGAATGGACTTTGGGGAATATTGGTTTTGGTGGGCCAAGTTTTGGAAGAGTGTATAAAGTAATGGATTCTCTTACAAGTTTACTCTTGTGTGCTGGATATAATGATTTGTTCCAAAACAAGAAGCAAACATTAATGGAGGTTGATTCATGATTTGATATATATATATTAAAATAAAGAAGAGAAAGATAGCTTTCTGGCACAAAGCAAAATAAATAAATATATATTCCAGTTGGGAAGATCCCTTAACCTCTCTTGAGAAGAAGAAGAACAATTAATCTTCAGGAGTCCTTGTGGTTGTGGTCAAATAAAAGGTTGGATTTGCCTATCATCGACTCTCAATCTGTTTGATTTTTTAATGAAAAGTTCAGTCTTCCAGTAGTAATATATATGTTTGTGTGTGTTGATTTAAATCTGGGCAAATAAAAGAAACATGGGGGTAGATTCGTAAGGGTTTTGAAATATTAAAAAAAACGTAACGGCAAGTCTGAGTCGGTGGATCTTGAGGAAGCGTGATGGAATCTTCATCTTCTTCCTTAAACGTGTTAAGATTGATAACAGCAGCCGCCTCTTTTGCTTGCAAACCGCTTCGCCAACCTTTACTGCCAACCTAGCCTCTATAATTGTCCCCATACGTACATTTTTGCATGTTGAATTGATTCTCTTGTGATACCACATAAAGTTTCTTTTGTGATTGCCCACCACACCACCCCTTTGGTACATTTGCATGTTCAGTCCATTCTCTTCTTTCTGGGTAAAAGAGGATAAGATTCTAAGTTCTGAATCTTCTTTTTCTTTTTGGGTTAAATCTTTTTCTATTCAGGTATTTGATCTTGAGCTTCAAATTTGATGGGAGGAGGGAATTCTAAAGAAGATTGGAGGCAAGAGCCACCACCATCATCATCATCATCATGGGCTTCTCATCAAAGTTATCCTCAATCTGGACCTGGTAGCTACAACTACCCTCCTCCACCTTCTTATTCTTCATCTCCGGCTCCCAGTTTTGGTGGTCAGCCGCCTCCTTATAGTCAAGAGCAGGAGGGCTATGCTTATCCTTATCCTCCCCCACAGCCTTCACAGACTCATGCTGCTGCTTCTGATAGAAAAAAGTTTGATCGGAGGTATTCCAAAATATCTGATAATTACGCTTCTTTAGATCAGGTGAGAGCTTCCTTTTTTTTTCTTAACAAATGATTAATGAATGAATGATACACACACAGTTTTGGATTTGCCTTAAAATAGTGTTTTTACTATGATTCCAGGTGTCAGAGGCTCTAGGACGTGCAGGTCTTGAATCTTCTAATCTTATCCTCGGTATCGATTTCACCAAGAGCAATGAGTGGACAGGTTTGGTTTTAGCTGTTTCTTTTCTTATATGATTCTTCATCTTAGCCTAGGCCAAGGAGAAAACATGACATGCTAGGCTAATCATCATTGGTTTCTTGCAGGGGCCAAGTCCTTCAATAAGAAAAGCTTGCATCATATCAGCAGCAATACTCCCAATCCTTACGAACAAGCTATCACTATCATTGGTAGAACCTTAGCCGCCTTTGACGAGGATAACTTAATTCCTTGTTTTGGTTTTGGTGACGGTAAGTAAATCACCCTCTGCTCTTCCCCTTTTTTCTTACTTTGTCATGTAAGTTCACATCAACATTTTGCTTTCCTAATGGCAGCATCAACTCATGATCAAGACGTGTTTAGTTTCTTTCCAGAGGGTAGATTCTGTAATGGGTTTGAGCAAGTTCTGGCTCGCTACAGAGAAATTGTACCTCACCTTAAGCTCGCAGGTTTCTTTCTTTTTGCATTCTATTTCTCATTGTCAAACGCAAACTTTTTTAAGTAGTGTAATATTGTATTTTCAGGACCGACATCTTTTGCCCCCATCATTGAAATGGCGATGACAGTGGTTGAGCAGAGTAGTGGCCAATATCATGTGTTAGTGATTATAGCCGACGGACAGGTTAATATTTTGATGCCTAAGCTGTGATATGATGATACCTCTGATCTCTGTCTCTCTATATGTGTCTAAGGATATCAATCTCAGGTAACAAGGAGTGTGGATACGGAACATGGGCAGTTAAGTCCGCAAGAACAGAAGACTGTCGATGCAATTGTGAAAGCAAGGTGTGTGAATGAATATCTACTACCTACTTGTGTTTTAAATTTATAGGTGTTATTTAATCAGTTCCCGCCTTTTTTCTTTCTGTTGCAGTGCACTTCCTTTGTCAATAGTGTTAGTCGGGGTCGGGGATGGACCATGGGACATGATGCAGGAATTTGATGATAACATACCTGCCCGAGCCTTCGATAACTTCCAAGTAAGTTTCTTCTTTCTTTTTTTTTCTTACACATCTCTCTGTTTTCTAATCGGTTTTCTCTAGTTTGTGAACTTCACGGAGATCATGTCAAAGAACAAAGAGCAGTCTAGAAAGGAGACAGAATTCGCACTCTCTGCTCTCATGGAGATTCCTCCACAGTACAAAGCGACGATAGAGCTTGGCTTTTTAGGGTAAGTAAATGACAACCAAAACCCAAAAAACTTTGAAACGGCTGTATTGTTTGTTATCAAAGTTGGTTTTATCAACTTTATTCTTCACATTTTATTTTTGTGCAGGCGAAGAAATGGGAATATCACAGAGAGAATCCCACTTCCACCTCCGGTGCAGAGCGGATCAACATTCTTCAACCCGTCAAAAGCTTTCCCAACACCTAGTTTTGAACCGAGTGTACCTACTTATCCGATGGAAAGCAAGGGTTTGGACGATAATCAGGTAGAAATAGTAGTAGAAACGTTGAATGTGTTTGAAATGTTTTTACTTTTATATAAACTCTTACAAAAATTGGTTTTTGTGTGAACAACAACAGCTATGCCCGATATGTCTGAGCAACCCTAAAAACATGGCGTTTGGTTGCGGGCACCAGACCTGTTGTGAATGCGGACCAGGTCTTAAGGTGTGTCCTATTTGTCGTGCACCCATCCAGACCAGAATTAAGCTCTACTAACAACCACCGGCCATCTCTCTCTGTATAAATAATAAACAAAGTGTCTTCTTTTGTTTCTTTCATTGGATGATGGATTCCAAAACTCAGCTTCTTTCTTTAGTGCTTTGCTTTCGCTTTCTCTTGCTACTCTTTTTTACCCATAAAATAGAAGCCCAAGAAGGATACTATAACCACTCCAAGACATTTAAGCCTCTCCTTAGAGCAAAAAAGTAGGTTTATCCAACAAAGGCCTATTAAAACTGAATTGGGCTTAAAGGAATATCCACCACTCATCAATTATCCACTCACTTCTAAAACATTATATGATAATTTTTTTCTAAAAAAGTTTAAAGGTTCGCTCACTTTTTTCTGCTAACGATTCTTAGCTTCTAGCCATATATCCAAAACAGAGAGAGAATATAGCCTTTTATGGATTCTCTTCGATTCAACCTTCAGCAATCTCCCTTTCAGTTTAGACCCAGAAGAACTCTTAGACCAAGAATCACTAACATTTCGAACCAAACCGAAGAAAACGATCCCCGACCATCATCCTTGGCCGGTAAGATCCAACGGTTGGTACTCAACAATGAAGGTCGTACCAAACTCAACGCCGATCCTGACCGTGAATTCTATTCATACCCACGGTTCGTGAACCACGTCGACGACGGCTTCATATCCTCCTTAACGGATCTCTACAGAAACCGGTTAAGATCCGGTTCGATTGTATTAGACATGATGAGCTCATGGGTTAGCCATCTACCAAAAGAGGTGAAGTACGAGAAAGTAGTGGGGCATGGTCTTAACGCCCAGGAGCTTGCGAGAAACCCTAGACTCGATTACTTCTTCATCAAGGATCTTAACGAGGATCAGAAACTCGAGTTCCAAGACAAATATTTCGATGCGGTTTTATGTTCTGTCGGTGTACAGTATCTACAACAACCCGAAAAAGTATGTAATAATAAAACCTTTTTTATATATATATATATATATGTCTAAATTCCTAAACCGGATATCGATATTAATGGGCAGGTGTTTGCGGAAGTGTATAGAGTGTTGAAACCGGGAGGTGCGTTGATAGTGAGTTTTAGCAATCGGATGTTCTATGAGAAAGCAATCAGGGTTTGGAGAGATGGAACCGAGTACAGTCGGGTGCAGCTGGTGGTTCAGTACTTTCAGTCTGTCCAAGGGTTTACTCAGCCGGAGATCATCCGGCAACAGCCTCCTCCTGGTGGAGGAACTGAGAAACCGGTTTTGAATTGGTTTATGGGTTTAATTGGTTTAGCTTCTAGGCCGGACCCTTTTAATGCTGTGATTGCTTATAAGAATTTCAAACCTCTGTATGAGTAAACAAACAAATAGTGTCTATTATTTCATTTCAGAGTATAAATGCATTATCACGCTTTTTTCTAATATTACTACGAATGGAAAATATATATAGAAAATAAGTTGATCTTGAATAACAAGTTTGAAACATAGATAAGAAAGAAAAAGAAGCTTTGAATTAGATGACCAAACCCAGCTGGAGAAACTTATAAGACAAATTCAAAAACAGTGAAAAAGAAAATTCTAGATTTTTAGAAACCAATGAGATTGAAGGAACCTGTGATACAAAAGAATTAACTGAAAGAAAAATCAGACACACACTGTGGAAATTATAATATAAATTATAACAAAAATTTCAATTGCATGCATGTGTTTGTGTGTGATTCATTTTGTTCGTAGATTCATGGACAATTTAACAATATCCAAGCAAGGTAGCTTTGTTCCTTTCAACGAGTATCACGAGTTGTTTAATATTATGATATTTTTTTAAAAAAAATTATATATGACAAACACTACTAAAAAATATGTTATATTATGTTAACTGCATGTATTACTACTGATATACAGTTAATCAGTAATGTTAAGTAGCTATCAAGAAGTTACCGACAAACAATTTTGGTTACGATTCTGTCAAAAGAATCGTCTACCGAAGTGTCAAAGACACAAAACAAATATTGAACCATAGGTGAAGCAAAGAAGTTGATTCAAAGTTGCCACGTATTTCCTTAACCCCTTTTCACGTGTGTATATATATACGTGCATGGGTACTAACCCAATCATTCACCTCAACACATCATATCCTTCACATATCATTTTTCTTCCAAACCCTGTCTCCTCGCCAGTATGGCCAAACGCTTCCAATTGAACCCGAAGCCCTTCAGTACTGACCCACCAGCCGATCCTCTCAAAAGGGTCTCTCTGATCCCAAGATCCGCAGAGCAGAAGCTGGCTGATAACCTAGCCGAGAGGCGTCCCGTAGCCGCAAAAACTCACGAAGACGGTGAACAATCAGATGGTCACCATGTTGCTCCTCCTCCAAAAACTGTGGAACCTACTAAGGTGATGGATCATGAGACCGAGAAGAAGGGTTCCATTAATGCCGCCCCTAAGACCGCTCATCACCCTCATTCATCTGAGGATATCCTCGATGCCAACAGTCGACACTCTTTGGTGCCGAGATCACTGGGTGACAACTCTCTGGGTGGAAGATTTGGACCGGGAAAGAAACAAGCTTTCCATAGAAATGGGAGACCCATGTTTTCACTTTCTGATGATCGAGTGATGGCTGATAGAGTCTTGAAGACTCATAGTCCAGACATGGTCTTCTTTGATGTCAGATCACTTCTCTCCGTTGTTGATGACATCTTCAAGTCCCATGTCCCATCCATCGACTCCTCTGCTCCTCCTAAGGTTTTGTTTGTTTCTTGCTACGCAATCAATCCCCTATTTCAAATATATTGACTTAATTTCATTTTTTCTTTCAAATTAAAATTTAAATTTTTGCAAGCCGTCACTCGTTTTCAAGGACTACGCTGACCATGTCTCCTTTGAAACATTCGCGGACATCATCGATCAAATCTCTTGCGAGGTATATACATACGAAGCTTTTCAAAACATTCGATTCGTTTTCTGAAGTTATCATCATCAACTAATGTCGGTTGACACAGATCGAGTGCAAGTGTCTTCATGGAGGGGAGTCTCACGGTGTGAAGACAACAACAGGGCTTCATTTGGACAGTCGCAATACGACGACGTTCTCTGTTCTTTCCATGGTCTCCAAATACCGCTGGGATGCTAAGCTAGTCCTTATCCTAGCCACTTTGGCCGTCAAATACGGCGTTTTTCTCCTCCTTGCAGAGACATACGCAACAAATCAGCTAACTAAATCTCTGGCTCTCATCAAACAGCTGCCTAGCATCTTCTCCAGGCATAACGCGTTGCACCAGCGTCTCGACAAGACCCGAGTTCTGATGCAAGACATGGTTGATCTCACCACTACCATCATCCAGATCCATCAACTCCCACCTAACCACATCACAGCCGCGTTTACCGATCATGTCCCCACTGCAGTTTACTGGATTGTTCGCTGCGTTCTGATCTGCGCTTCTCATATCAGTGGCGCCAGCGGTTTCAAGCAGGAGTACGTTAACAAATATTTCTGATTTGAAGATTTCTTGACACTCAAGAAAACAGATTTAAAGTGTATGTTTTTTTTTCTAAAAAAAATGATATTTGGGGTGTGCAGCCAAATCATGTCGTTTATGGAAGTTTCGGAGATACATGAAAATAGTGAAAGGCTTAGGAAGATCAATGCGTACCTGCTAGAACAACTCAAGAAGAGTCACTTGACCATTGGTGAGAATTCATATGCAATAATTCGAGTTCAATGTAATAATAAGCTCTTTTGATTCTCTGATCTAGAGCTCGGTCGTTTTTGCTCTGTATACAGAGGATGGTATCATGGAAGAAGAGTATCAAGAACTCATTCAGACGTTCACTACTATCATTCACGTTGACGTTGTTCCTCCTCTCATTCGTCTTCTCAGACCCATTGATTTTCTTTACCATGGAGATGGTGTTTCCAAGAGACGCGTAAAAACAAAACTAAATATTTTTCTTTCAAATCTCTTTTTTTTTTTTTTGTCTCATTTTATCAAACTTGTTGATCCGTTTTCTACCATTATGAACTAACTAGGTTGGGATCAATGTGCTCACCCAAAAGCACGTGCTTCTTCTCGTATCTGACCTAGAAAACATCGAAAAAGAACTCTACATCATGGAATCTCTCTACACAGAAGCATGGCAGCAATCATTCGAGATTCTATGGGTCCCAGTTCAAGATTTCTGGACAGAAGCTGATGATGCTAAGTTCGAGTCACTTCATTCCAACATGAAGTGGTACGTTCTTGGAGAGCCTCGGAGGTTAAGGAGATCTGCTGCGAGGTTTGTGAGACAATGGTGGGGATTCAAAAACAGACCTATACTCATTGCACTTGATCCCAAAGGTCAAGTTATGTCCACCAACGCTTTCCCCATGGTCTGGATCTGGCAATCCTTCGCGTATCCGTTCACCACCTCAAGGGAACGTGATCTATGGGGTGAACAGGAGTGGAATCTTGAGTTCTTGATTGATGGCACTGATCCCCACTCCCTCAACCAGGTTTTCCTTTACTCAGATTTATAAAATCATATTCCTTGTGATACAAGTAACCTAAAGAAGAAGAGTATTTTTCTTATATCAGCTTGTTGAAGGAAAATACATATGTCTCTATGGGGGAGAAGACATGCAATGGATCAGAAACTTCACCAGTGTGTGGCGTAGTGTCGCAAAAGCCGCAAACATTCAACTCGAGATGGTTTATGTTGGGAAAAGGAACCCTAAGAAGGGAATCCAGCCGATAATCAACACAATCAGAGAAGACAACCTCAGTCACACACTACCGGACTTGTTCCAGATCTGGTTCTTCTGGACGAGGATCGAGAGCATGTGGGAGTCGAAGCAACGGATGCTAAAAGCCCACGGAACCAAAGGGTTTAAAGAAGAGGAAAAGGACCTTGTTCTGCAAGAAATCGTTGCTATGTTAGGTTTTGGAGGAGAAGGAGATGGGTGGGGGCTGGTGAGTAGAACTTCGGACGACTTGATGGTTCGTGCCAAAGGTAACTTGTTTTCCAATGCTTTGGCTGAATATAACGAGTGGGAAGTCAACATTCCCACACATGGTTTTCTGAAAGCACTCAATGACCATCTCTTGATGCGTCTCCCACCACACCATTGCACAAGGTTCATGCTTCCTGAGACTGCTGGGATTATACCCAATGAGGTCGAGTGCACCGAGTGCCGTAGGACCATGGAAAAGTATTACTTGTACCAATGCTGCCTTGAGTGAGATCCGACATTATTGATTTGGAAGCTTCTACAACATTCCAATAAAACTAAAGTTTGCGTCTTTTCTCCTTCAAATAATTCCTCTTTGTGTTTCTCTACTTCATGTTGTTGTTGCTGCTTCTGATCTATGAAGGCAGTATATTTGTACTAAAATTTGTTTATTTATAATTTGAAAAATAAAATGATGAATGCAAAGAATTTACGTATTTCGAAGCTTTTAGAACAATAAACCTCTTCTGTTGATTTCTTGAGTCTTAAGCTTCTATAACATTGGTTAGCTTAATATAATAATCGACTTTATTCTTCTTTTGTCCGTAATCAACTTTTAATGGGACACTAGACCAAATTCTTTATGAATTTGATTAGTAGAAAGTGAACATATAGCTTTTTGAAACTAAATTAGTTTAGAGCTGACAAAGTAGACTAACTAGAGAGGATAAAATAAACAGGCAAAAGATGAACATTTTTCAGGCATATATAAAATTTAGACATCACTTTCTTGTGGATCTTTAGTACATAGATGAATGTTGACAACAAATAGATTAATGTAACATACATGAGATATATTTAAGGTTGGAGCCAAATAAAGTTTGACATCTGTTAAATGTCTCACATTGCTTGGATAAGAGTTTTTATTGGGAAAATATACAAGTGATGTGGCAATATTTTACTAACTTTTGATTATGATTTAAAAAAATTACTAAAATGATACAAAGCTTCTGGTTATGCTAAACATGTGTTTTTTACATAAACATTTTTTATGTAACATGTATAGTTAGTCTATTTTGTTGTGGTATATGCGAAAGGTTAAGATTTAACTGTTTTTTATTAGATGGCCGCTCACAATTAAGAAATATTTATTAAACGTATCATATCGCTTGAGCGAAAAAAATTTGAATAATATATAAGTGTTGTGGTAATTATTCACTCTTGAAGTAGTTTTTGAGTATGATTTAAGTTTATTACTTATAAGATATAGCATTTTTTTGTTCAAGATAGACATTAACACACAAAAGATTAGAAATCACCTGAAAAAGGATAATAAACATCAATACATAAAAGATTAGAAAAACACATGAGACCCCGATTGCGGTATTACATTTTGCCAACAACAAAACTAAGGTTTACATTTTGCCAACAACAAAACTAAGGGTTACAGGTTCGTATACGTTGATCTCAAAATCTTTGAGTATTAATTTTAGAATGTTCTGACAAAGAATGATGAGTCAATTTTGACTAAATTGATGTGGATTGGATTATATTGTTTGGATCGGACTCGGATACAAAATAGATGAGACTAACGTAAAATAAATTTTTGATAAATGAATTAACTAATCTATCTTATATATTATTTAGGATCCAGTACAATTATTAATGTGGAAGACTTAATTTCTAATAGAAACACTCATTTGTTTGTATGGAAACTGTACATTCAAATTCAATCCAAGTTACAAATTTGTGGTAAAATTAGAGAAAAAGAACAAGTCATGCAATGGAAGCCTTCTCAAAAAATAAAGTCATGCATATTTCATTCCAAACATAATAACATGGGCAATTCTCTTAAATAGCCCTTTTTAAGTTTTTGTCACAAAAATAGCCCTCAAAAAATAAAATGACCAAAATAGATTCTTTTTTTTTGAAATTTTGATTTTTTTTTATTTTTTTTTTGAAATTTGAAACCCTAAACCCCAAACCCACCCCTTTACTCTAAACCCTAAAGTCCAAATTAGTTAACCCTAGGGGTATAAATGCATATAAATGAAATTTTTAGCTTCTAAAAAAAACATTTTGGTCATTTTCTTCCTTAAAAGCTATTTTTGTGACAAACAAACCAAAAAGGGCTATCTAAGGGAATTTCTCTAATAACATACATTACTTTTATAAAACGGAATTGCATTTGATTCGTATATCCTTGGTTACTCTAGTTTTGCTTTTTTTTTTCAGCCTTATCCTATGTATTTGGACTTAAAGAAATTCCATAGTTTTACCCCCAAAAGAGCAAAGAATCACTTCACACCTTTTGTCCACCTCACTCTTATTGCTATTTTGTGGTACACGAGTATATAGACGTAATATAAAAAATAAACTAAACAAAAGTAAATGACAGAATCCACAAAACTATGTCTATATGGCACAAGGGGAAGCAACATAAGAATAAAAGCAAAGTAGCAACTAAACCATGTATGTGTTCTAGGTTTGTTTTCTCGATCTCTTTTAGTGATATAAACTTTGTCCAAATGATCATCGTTGTATTGGTTATATAACATAAGATTGAATTCTTTTTGGGATGAAACATAAGACTGATTCCTAGCTATGACCAATATGGAATATTTGATATACAACGAAACACACAGAAAAATAGCTTTTTGAAATCATTATTATCAATATTTGAATGTATAGGCTCTGACCATGTGTAAAACGTGATACTACAGAATAAAAGAAGTTTAAATGAATATATAGGGACTAAACGATTAAAGGTGATAGTGTATAAAATCAATCGTTGTAATGGTAAAATATTTCAGTATAAACTAATCGCTCTTATTCCATATTTCGTCTATATATAAACACTCAAGCTTCGGTGAATAGTACTATAAACAGAAGAAGAAAAATGTAGTAAAAAATCTAATAAATACATTTTATGGTTTAGGTTAGTACTGCTTTATAGTAACGACATTCACGTGGACGGTTGCTATATCTAAAAATCATTCTTCACTCTTCTTGTAAAGTAAGATACCAAATTAACAAAAAAAAGAAAAGAAAAGAAAGCATTCTTGGTTATATTCTTGTAGATTTAGTTTAATTGTTGCCGAAGCAAAGTAGTAGATTCCCAAATTGGAAAATGGAGTATTTAAAGACTAGTAGTTGATTTCACATAACACACACCAATTCAAAAAAAAAAACGTAGCTAGCTAGTCTCACAAGCAAAGAATGGAGTCACTGATCAAGTCCCAGCACGCTCAGAAACAGGCTGGCCACAGTGGTAAAAGACCGGGGACGGAGATAATACCGGCGACGACGGGACTAACGATGTCATCGGACGAGAGCATGATGCTGAAGCTGATCCAACAAACACACTCCCCTGATGCTCGCGAAGTTCAAGTGCGTGGCCTTCTCTCTCTCGTTGAAGATATTCTCGATCGTGCCACTCTTGACTCCGACGACTCAAACGCCTCCGTTAGTGTACATACATATAACACGTTTCCTAATATTTGTACTTATGAGATTTATAAGCACTTAATGTTTGAATTCGCAGATGCTCCCGTTGCCTACGGAGGATAAATTGATGCAATCAAGCATGATGAGCGTTCTTGATAGCGTCTCATATGCTATCGATCGCGTCGCCTGCGAGGTCAACTCTCGTTTTTTCTTTATTTAGAAACATTCCGTATATAGGATTTCGGTTTGGTGTGTTTGGTTTCATGATATCTATATAGAACTAATCAGTTTATAGAATATTTTACTTTTTGTAGATATCGTACAAGTCTCTGACAGGATCAGACGCACATGAAATAACAATGTCAGTGTTCGAACACCTCTCGAGCTTCCACTGGGACGGCAAGCTAGTCCTGACTCTAGCCGCGTTCGCGTTGAACTACGGAGAATTTTGGCTTCTGGTCCAGTTCTACTCAAAGAATCAGCTGGCTAAATCCCTAGCTATGCTAAAGCTGGTCCCAGTCCAGAACAGAGTGACCCTAGAGTCAGTATCCCAAGGGCTCAACGATCTCATCCGAGAGATGAAGAGCGTCACCGCTTGTGTAGTGGAACTCAGTGAGTTACCTGGCCGCTACATCACACTAGACGATCCTCAGCTGTCCAGAATCATCTCTACCATCCCAATTGCTGTCTATTGGACCATAAGAAGCATCGTGGCTTGCATTTCTCAGATCAACATGATCACTGCCATGGGACACGAGTGCGTTTTCATTTTTATTGCCTTGACTTGCGCCTTCAACGTACGATATTTAATTCATTTTTACTTTTTTTTTTACCAGGATGATGAACACTCAAATGGATTCATGGGAAACGTCCATGTTAGCTAACAAGCTCAAGAACATTCATGACCATCTCGCTGAGACCTTGAGGCTTTGCTACCGTCACATAGGTTCGTAAAAGGTTTCAGTTATTGATGATCTCTCTGTTTCTTTTACTGACAAATAAAGAGTGGAATTATACAGAGAAGCAGAGGAGCTCAGAATCCTTAAAGATGTTGCATTCTCTATTCGACACTACTCACATTGATAACATGAAGATTCTCACGGCCTTGATTCATCCTAAAAACCACGTCATGCCATTGCAAGATGGTTTAACCAAGAGAAAGGTTTCTATTTATTTTATTTTTAGAGACCGTTCAAGCAAGCTAAATTCTAAAGTAGTAAGAATGTGTAGGTTCACCTGGACGTGTTGAGGAGGAAGACAGTGTTGCTGCTAATCTCTGACCTGAACATATTGCAAGACGAGCTATCGATATTCGAGCAAATCTACACAGAATCGAGGAGCAACTTGGTGGGAGCGGATGGGAAGAGTCATATGCCTTACGAGGTTGTGTGGGTTCCGATAGTGGATCCTATCGAAGATTACGAAAGATCACCGAGTCTGCAGAAGAAATTCGAGGCTCTCCGTGCGCCAATGCCATGGTACACAGTGGACAGCCCGAAGCTGGTAGAGAGGTATGTGGTGGAGTTTATGAGAGAGAGATGGCATTTCATGAACAAGCCAATACTTGTGGTGCTTGACCCACAAGGCAACGAGGCTAGTCTCAATGCGCTTCACATGATCTGGATTTGGGGAACTGAAGCTTTCCCCTTCACTAGAGCTCGTGAAGAAGAGCTCTGGAGGAGGGAGACCTTTACGCTTAACCTCATCGTCGATGGCATCGACGCTGTCATTTTCAACTGGGTAAAATTTCAATAGATATATATATATACGGAAACTTTCCATTTTTGGCTAGGATCTAAATAATAATTTGATTTACGTACAGATAAACCCTGAAAATTACATATTCTTGTACGGAGGAGATGACTTGGACTGGATAAGGAGGTTCACAATGGCGGCGAAAGCAACGGCCAAAGATTCGAACGTGAAGCTGGAGATGGCTTATGTTGGTAAACGTAACCACAGCCACAGGGAACAGATCAGGCGGATCAGTGAGGCCGTCAGGGCTGAAAATCTGAGTCATAGCTGGGCCGAGCCTGCATTGATGTGGTTCTTCTGGGCTAGGCTCGAGAGCATGCTCTACTCCAAAATTCAACTCGGCAAATCCGATGATCACGATGAGGTAGGTACTCAAACATGATTCGGTTAATGGTTTTAAAATTAATGGGGTCAAATTTTTAGGTGATGCAAGGAATCAAGAAGATACTAAGCTACGACAAGCTTGGAGGATGGGCACTGCTGAGCAAAGGAGCTGAGATAGTGATGATAACTCACGGTGTCATTGAGAGGACTGTGACCGTCTACGACCGAACCTGGAAAACTCACGTCCCCACCAAAGGCTACACCAAGGCAATGTACGATCACCACCATGACGAGGTTCTCCGGGAAACCGGACATCCATGCGCCCATTTTGATTTCCATATCACTGCTCGGAGCGGTCGCATTCCAGAGAAGATGAACTGCTTCGAGTGCCACCGCCCCATGGAGAAGTACATAAGCTTCGCTTGTTGTCACGATGAGAAGCTCCTTGACCAAGACGAGAACTACAACTTCTAGATTATAATCATTATTATTATTATAAATAAATAAATAAAAACCTATACTATACCCTCTTCGCGGTTCTTTTTCTTTACTTCAAATTTGGATATTCTCATCTCTCATTTCCCTTTATTTGTTTCAATAATTTCAGTGTTTGTATAACAGAATTGTCCTGTCCATGTGTGTGATTTGTCCTTTGTGGACCATGTTTCGTTGATTTATTCCTAAATAATTCTCAATTAATAAAAGTATTTCACTATTTCTTGAATGCATTTATAATATAATACATTTTGTCCCACTTCAAAATAACTTTTTGCTTTTCCCTCTTTTTAATGTTTCTAGATTCCATTTTGATTTCATTCTTAATATTCTTATCATCTTCTGCTGCTAAAAAAAAAATGTTCTTAGAGCATCCGCAATGGTGTACCCATTGTGGAGTCCTTAACTGTTTGCTTTTTTTTTTTTTTTTTTCCAAACTAAAAAAAAAAAAAATCTACCAATCGCGTGCCGCCACGTGTCGCAAATAGTGTAAGGATCGATCCTTATTTAGAGATTTTAAGGATCGAATCCTTAGGTTTTGGTGGGGTCCACCGATTATTTAATTATTTTTTCCCTAAGGATTCCCCTTAAGGACTCCCCATTGGAGATGCTCTTAGAGCATGATTAAAGGGGGTTTTTAGAGGGGTTTTTAGGGAGATGGGTCCCATGAATAGTGTAAGAACCGGTTCTTAAAACTCTTAAATAAGAACCGGTTCTTAAGAGTTTCTTACACTGTTTACGGGTCCCACTGACACGTGGCGACCCGCGATTGGTTCATTTTTTTTAAAAAAAAAAAAAATAAAAAACTTTTTTTTAAAAAAAAATTAAAAAAAAAAAACAAAAAAAAACTAGAACCCCATTTGGGGTTCTAGGGTTAATCATTAATCATGGTCTTAGCATCTAATTTATTATTTGTTATTTATTGGTTTTCTTCTTATAAATGTTTTTCCATGCAAGTAATATCTCATTTTCCTGTCCATTGAATTATGGCATCCATTGTGCCCCTCATGTCGTCAATTTAATGTTTTGTTTTCCTTGTTTTGAGCCATATGCTCATGTGTCATGTGTGGTCCATCTTATTAATTTCAGATTTTTCTTTCTTTTTTCTTTTATTCCCAGTAAAGCATGAATTGTTTACTTAAAATAATCGTATTGTTATATGTTTAGAACACAAATCCATATTTTATTCTTTTGATGTTGAGCCATAATAAGGAAACTTTCATTTTCTTAGTGTATATCAGAAAGTAATATGATGGATTAGTCTAAATCAAGTGCAAAAATGTTAACAAGAACACAAGTGTCTAATCACATGACGTATGATTTTATCAAATTACCGACCCTCTCATCCCACATGCTATTTTTTTTTTTTGTAAAAAATCCCACATGCTATTGTCCACCTTCTTCTCTGTCTTACGAGTGTTTGATATATACTTCCAGTTTCTGGTATCTGCAAGGAATGAATCTTATCTGAAAAGTAGGTACCTAGAGTTTTCAAAGGAGATGTGTTATTATTCTTTAAGCCGTGGGTAAGTATACTGACAAATCCCTCATATATCAGCTCAGCATGCACCTATTTAAAAAGAAATATAGTGTGTATATTCATGATCTTGGGAATAAAACTTTTATATTGGTTTTTGTCATGTACTCTTGAAGGGGGTAAAATTTTTCCAAACAGAGTGTATATACTAAAAATAAAATGAATGAAAGTACGTGAAATCACATAGATACGTTACATAAACCCTACATAAACTAGAGTCACACTATCTTGTCGAATTTTTTTAAAGCTTTTGTTTACTTTCTAGAGTTGGAATCATGAAAAGAAACATAGAAGAATGTAAAGTATTAATTGCTTAGTCAACTATTTGTCTCTCTGTTTTCAAGAACAACAAAAAGTTAAAAAGAAGCTTCAATCTCAATATATCAAAGGGAAATGCTATTTGCGAAGATACCGAGAGAGAGGAAGAATATGGGAGGGATGACATCTTCGGTGGCGGCGAAGTTCGCCTTCTTCCCGCCGAGTCCGCCGTCTTACAAGGTGGTCACGGACGAGGTGACGGGACTGTTGCTTCTCGCCCCTTTCCCACACAGAGAAAACGTGGAAATCCACAAGCTTCAGACTCGAAGAGGCACGGAGATAATGGCCATGTACGTGAGGCATCCGATGGCAAACTCGACGCTGATCTACTCGCATGGAAACGCCGCCGATCTGGGACAGATGTATGAGCTCTTCATCGAGCTTAGCATCCATCTCAAAGTTAATCTCATGGGGTATCTTCCCTTCCTTCCTTTCTTTCTTTCTTTCTTTCTTTCTTATACATTGTGTGTGATATATTTGCCATGATTTGTTTCTTCATTTTTTGATTAGTCGTTGTAAGATTTTCTTAGCTCATTTTCTTTTTGTGTGTATGCGTTAAAATCACGACTCAGTCAGAAAAAGTTTTTGGGATACTTAAACTTCATATCTTAGCTCTGTTTATAGCCCCTTTGCGATAATGCTTCTTGCTGCAGATACGATTACACGGGGTATGGTCAATCAACTGGAAAGGTTTGGTCCTTTTCTTACCACAAGTGAACGGATTACATTATTCCATTTTTATTACTAAACATTTGTTGTTTCTTGTTATGATTGAAGCCGAGTGAGCATAACACGTATGGTGATATCGAAGCTGTTTATAAGTGTATCGAAGAAACCTACGGCTCTAAACAGGAAGATGTTATCCTTTACGGCCAGTCTGTAGGTAGCGGTCCCACATTAGATCTTGCTTCCCGGTTACCTCTATTGAGAGCCGTTGTACTCCACAGCCCCATCCTCTCCGGTTTAAGAGTAATGTACGCCGTTAAGAAAACCTACTGGTTCGATATCTACAAGGTACGTAGCTCATTTCATTTTCTTCAGTATTGGCGCACTCTTCAAATCGTAAAACAGTTGTGTGTTTGTGTTTTTTTCCTTGTGTATCTGCAGAATATCGACAAAATCACATATGTGGACTGCCCAATTCTCATCATTCATGTAAGTTAATAATTACTAGTTGACAAATTGATGAGAGTAAATAACACAAAAGTGTTTATGGAAGAATTATATTAGACTCTCATAAGAAATAAGTTACAATATGTCTAGTTTATATAGTGAATGATATAACCTAATATCCTAAACTAATATAGAATAATATATATAGATAAAGATAAATTTCATATTCTAATGTATATCCTAATATTAACCATTGGATTAGGTCGATCTTCTAGATCTCCTAATACTAGTAAAGCTTTTGAGATACCTTTTGGGCTGGGCCATAAATTTTTGTGTTTATAACAATATGGATTATGGGGTAACAATATTTACGTGCAGGGGACTCTGGATGAAGTAGTAGACTGTTGTCACGGGAAACAACTATGGGAACTGTGCAAAAACAAGTATGAGCCGCTTTGGGTGGAAGGAGGGAACCACTGTGACCTTGAGCACTACCCTGAATACATCCGACACCTCAAAAAATTCATCACAACAGTAGAGAGATTACCTCCGAGGAAGAGTGTGGACAGGAGAGAGAAACCGAGGCAGAGCACAGAACCGCCAAAGAGTCAGTCGAAGAAGACAAGCAGCAGCAAGCTTAGGATCTCTTTTGATCATCATCTTGGTCGGTCTAGAACAAGTGTTGACTGCCATGACAAGACTCGGAAGAGCGTTGAGATTGTTGATAATAGAGTACCATCGGATTCCTGAGTACTATTATTATAATACTTATAGATGATGATTCGAGTACATAAGTGTTCTTCTTGTGGTCGTGATATTGATTTGTAAAAGAATTTTTAATGCAGTCTTGGATGTATTAAGAACATCTTTTCCAACAAATTAGTGCCTTCAATATTTGGTATGCATTCCAATTATAGGATCTATTAATTTAGTTTTCCTACAAATACAGAAACATTTCTAAAATAAGGCAATTGGATCTCCACTATTCTCTCAAATCCATCGATTTTCCTTACATATCTCATCTTCAAAAAGCATATAAATATCTCTCATTGTCTTGTTATTTTCTTCATCTAAAGCTTTTGCAGTATTAAGAACATAAATAAAAATACTGCTTTAGTTTTGGAACACACCTCATTATTTAATCTTTACAAAAATGGCACGTCAATTTATCGTTTTTGCCCTTTTGGCTTTGGCTGTGGCCACCGCATTCGCTGCCGACGCACCTTCAGCTGCACCCACTGCTGCTTCTCCGACCAAAGCACCCACCACCCAAAACAAGGCTCCGGCCTCCGCACCCAAAGCCTCCTCCTCCTCCGCAGCCTCACCCAAAGCATCTTCCCCTGTCGCAGAGGAACCAACCCCCGAAGATGATTACTCGGCATCCCCCAGTGACTCTGCCGAGGGTCCCACCGTCTCCTCCCCACCGGCTCCTACCCCCGAAAGCACCTCCGCCGATGGACCATCATCTGACGCACCCATCGCCGAGTCACCCCAAAGCGGCGCCGTAACTAATGTGAAGCTCTCCATCGCCGGCACTGTCGCCGCCGTTGGATTCTTCTTCTTTTCTCTCTAAGTAAAAAACTTGGGACGACGGAATCATATTTGTTTTTAACATTTGTGTGAGATGAGGCCGGAACTACTAATGCATGCAATTATACGTAAAAATATTAAATGGAGTTTTAATTATTATATATAGTACATGTTTTTGACTAATTTTGTGTGTTGATCTTTTATTTAAATTTTGAAACATGATCTGATTTTTTAAATGAACATTTGGTCTTGTGCTATGATTTCCGATTTCAATTTTCTTGTTTTGTTTTTTCTTCTTCTAAACTGCACCACAGAAACCCGATTTTTTTGGTTTACTTTCTAAACTGCACCATACAAACACAGTGACGTATAAGAAGCATAGTTCTCTGACACATTGGCTTACTTTTATTTGTTTTGAAACCACATTTTTGTTTATGGCAGTTGAAGCTCAATCATATATTATACACTTTAAAATCCGTATGTGTCATATGGCCACTGGGCGATACCAGTTTATCAAGCAAAATGTCTCACTTTTTTTTTTTTGGTTTAATTGTACGTATATTACAAAACAATGCTCACTCAGATTTTTGAGAGCAACACAAATAGTCGTATCCAATAGATGAATATTCATGTCTCTCAGTTCATGTAAATAGCACTAAAGAAAATAGCAATATGGGAGCAATACAACAGAGAATGTAACAGGTTTCACTATCAAACTAGGCGTGTAAGTTGCTCTCAACTGAAAGTAAAAAAGGTCACTGGAATAAGAGCACTATTAAGATGGTTCTGAGAGTGAAAGTACAAATAAGAACTGCAAAAGTTCCATACAGAAGAAGACTAATTCATATGAGACTCACGACTGGAGTTCCCCACTGCCTTATCCTTCTCTGTCCTGACAGGAGAGATGCGCGCGGGATTTAGGTTGATCATTATAACCAATGTCAACATCCTCGTCCTCCATTTCACTCCCTGCTGCCAGTAAAGTGGAAGAAAATGACATTTTACTCATACGGACTTGAAACAAGAAACAACAATGTATGCTAAACATCATAGCGTTGCAACAATGAACTCCCTGGTCCTGGCCCATGCAGTGGCTACATCAAATGTAACAAGGCATCATGAGTGAGATCATTAATGTCAATCTCTACCTCGTCATCTCCAGATCCCCCTTCATTGGAACTGTGATCTCTCAGGAAATTTATTATAGAAACCGGGAAATCTGTCAAGGACCCCTAGTCTCTGCCAAGTTTGACTCTATCTTCATCAGCCATAACCAGCTGTTTAGGAGGCTCAAGGAAGGTGTCATGGTTCATCTTTCTCTTCTTAATCAATGGCAGTTTGTGAGATATAGTTCCGGAAGAGTTGTTTGCAATTGTTTTCCATCTCAGTTCAAAAAACTTGGAGAGAGAATCAGCCATCAATTGATTGCCAGGCGGGTTGTAAGTCATAGCATTGGAGAAAGTAAGACGGACGTCAGCAGAGAAGTGGGATGGGGTTTGAATAAGTGCCAGAGTAAAGCTTGTTCTTGACAGTTGCCAAATCCATGGGATGCTTAATAATTCCCATGTATCATGAAAAAGGCTTGGCATATATTAATAAAAAATTAGATTATGTTTATAAATTTTTTTAAAACACTAAAGAATATAAGTTTCAGTATATAAAATATTTACCCAAAACTCAATATTTTGTAGGGTTTACCCACATATTTTGAGAAATATTAATTTTTTTTAAAAAAATCTTGTTTTAATGCATGGTTATCTCGTTCACTGACTTATGATGATGGTCAAAGAGATTTTAGACTTTCGTTGTCTCTATTTCTCTTGGGAATAAAGATTTCTTATTGTTTTTTCCACTTATTTAGGTAAGTTATGAAGTTTTCTTAATTTAATTGTTAAAACTAGAAATAATTCCTATGTACCATGAAAAAGGTTTGGAATATATTAATTCAAATTTAGAATGTGTTTATAAACTTTTTAAAAACACTAAAAATATAAGTTTCAATATATTGAGTATTTACCGAAAACTCAATATTTTAGTAGGGGTTAACCCACATATTTTAAGATATATTCAAAAAATAAAAATCTTGTTTTAATGCATGGTTGCATCGTTCACTGACATAGGATGATGGTCCAAGAGGTTTGGAACATTTTTTGTCTCCATTTCTCTTGGGAATAGAGATTTCATAGTGGTTATTCCACTTATTTAGGTAGTTTATGAAGTTTTCTTAATTTAATTGTTAAAACTTAGAAATAATTGCTATGTACCATGAAAAAAGGTTGGAATACATTAATACAAATTAAGAATGTGTTTATAATTTTTTTAAGAACACAAAAGAATATAAGTTTCAGTATATTGAATATTTACCAAAAACTCAATATTTTCGTAGGGGTTAACCCACATATTTTGAGAAATATTCAAAAAAATTAAAATCTTGTTTAATGTATGGTTGCCTCGTTCACTGACATAGGATGATGGTCAAAGAGGTTTGGAACTTTTGTTGTCTCCATTTCTCTTGGGAGTAGAGATTTCTTAGTTGTTATTCCACTTATTTAGGTAATTTATGAAGTTTTCTTATTTTAATTGTTAAAACTTAGAAATATATCCTAAGTAACATGAAAAAGGTTTGGAATACATTAATACAAATTTATAATGTGTTTATAAAAAAATTAAAAACACTAAAGAATAAGTTTCAGTATATTAAGTATTTACCGAAAACTCAAAATTTTCATAGGGGTTAACCCACATATTTTGACAAATATTCAAAAAAATGAAAATCTTGTTTTAATGCATGGTTGCCTCGTTCACTGACATAGGGTGATGGTCAAAGAGGTTTGGAACTTTTTTTGTCTCCATTTCTCTTGGGAATAGAGATTTCTTAGTGGTTATTCCACTTATTTAGGTAGTTTATGAAGTTTTCTTAATTTAATTATTAAAACTTAGAAATATATCCTAAGTACCATGAAAAAAAGTTTGGAATACATTAATACAAATTTAGAATGTGTTTATAAAATTTTGAAAAACACTAAAGAATATAAGTTTCAATATATTAAGTATTTATCGAAAACAAAATATTTTCGTAGGGGTTAACCCACAGATTTTGAGAAATATTCAAAAAAATAAAATTCTTGTTTTAATGCATGGTTGCCTCGTTCACTGACATAGGATGATGGTCAAAGAGGTTTGGAACTTTTGTTGTCTCCATTTCTCTTGGGAATAGAGATTTCTTAGTTGTTATTCCACTTATTTAGGTAGTTTATGAAGTTTTCTTAATTTAATTGTTAAAACTTAGAAATATATCCTAAGTACCATGAAAAAGGTTTGGAATACATTAATACAAATTTAGAATGTGTTTATAAAATTTTGAAAAACACTAAAGAATATAAGTTTCAATATATTAAGTATTTATCGAAAACTCAATATTTTCGTAGGGGTTAGTTAACCCACATATTTTGAGAAATATTCAAAAAAATGAAAATCTTGTTTTAATGCATGGTTGCCTCGTTCACTGACATAGGATGATGGTCAAAGAGGTTTGGAACTTTTGTTGTCTCCATTTCTCTTGGGAGTAGAGATTTCTTAGTTGTTATTCCACTTATTTAGGTAATTTATGAAGTTTTCTTATTTTAATTGTTAAAACTTAGAAATAATTCATAAATACCATGAAAAAGGTTTGGAATATATTAATACAAATTTAGAATGTGTGTATAAAACTTTTAAAAACACTAAAGAATATAAGTTTTATTATATTGAATATTTACCGAAAACTCAATATTTTCGTAGGAGTTAACCCACATATTTTGAGAAAATATTCAAAAAATGAAAATCTTGTTTTAATGCATTGTTGCCTCGTTCACTGACATAGGATGATGGTCAAAGAGGTTTGGAACATTTGTTGTCTCCATTTCTTTTGGGAATAGAGATTTCTTAGTGGTTATTCCACTTATTTAGGTAGTTTATGAAGTTTTCTTAATTTAATTATTAAAACTTAGAAATAACTGCTATGTACCATGAAAAAAGGTTTGGAATACATTAATACAAAATTAGAATGTGTTTATAATTTTTTAAAAAACACAAAAATATAAGTTTGAAATTATTGAATATTTACCGAAAACTAAATATTTTCGTAGGGGTTAACCCACAGATTTTGAAAAATATTCAAAAAAATGAAAATCTTGTTTTGATGCATGGTTGCCTCGTTCACTGACATAGGATGATGGTCAAATAGGTTTGAAACTTTTGTTGTCTACATTTCTCGTGGGATTAGAGATTTCTTAGTTGATATTTTCACTTATTTAGGTAGTTTATGAAGTTTTCTTAATTTAATTGTTAAAACATAGAAGTATATCCTAAGTAACATGAAAAAGGTTTGAAATACATTAATACAAATTTATAATGTGTTTATAAAAAAATTTAAAAACACTAAAGAATATAAGTTTCAGTATATTAAGTATTTACCGAAAACTCAATATTTTCATAGGGGTTAACCCACATATTTTGATAAATATTCAAAAAAATGAAAATATTGTTTTAATGCTTGGTTGCCTCGTTCACTGACATAGGATGATGGTCAAAGAGGTTTGGAATTTTTGTTGTCTACATTTCTCTTGGGAATAGAGATTTCTTAGTTGTTATTCCACTTATTTAGGTAGTTTATGAAGTTTTCTTATTTTAATTGTTAAAACTTAGAAATAATTCCTAAATACCATGAAAAAGGTTTGTAATATATTAATACAAATTTATAATGTGTTTATAAAATTTTTAAAAACACTAAAAAAATATAAGTTTCAGTATATTGAATATTTAAAGAAAACTCAATATTTTCGTAGGGGTTAACCCACATATTTAGAGAAAATATTAAAAAAATGAAAATCTTGTTTTAATGCATTGTTGTCTCGTTCACTGACATAGGATGATGGTCCAAGAGGTTTGGAACATTTTTTTGTCTCTATTTCTCTTGGGATTAGAGATTTCTTAGTGGTTATTCCACTTATTTAGGTAGTTTATGAAGTTTTCTTAATTTAATTGTTAAGACCTAGAAATAATTGCTATGAACCATGAAAAAGGTTTGGAATACATTAATACAAATTAAGAATGTGTTTATAATTTTTTTAAAAATACATAAGAATATAAGTTTCAGTATATTGAATATTTACCGAAAACTCAATATTTTCGTAGGGGTTAACCCACAGATTTTGAGAAATATTCAAAAAAATGAAAAATTTGATTTAATGCATGTTTGCCTCGTTCACTAACATAGGATGATGGTCAAAGAGGTTTGAAATTTTGTTGTCTCCATTTCTCTTGGGAATAGAGATTTCTTAGTTGTTATTCCACTTATTTTGGTAGTTTACGAAGTTTTCTTAATTTAATTGTTAAAACTTAGAAATAATTGCTATGAACCATGAAAAAAGGTTTGGAATACATTAATACAAATTAAGAATTTGTTTATAATTTTTTAAAAAATACATAAGAATATAAGTTTCATTATATTGAATATTTACCGAAAACTCAATATTTTCGGTATACATTAATACAAATTTATAATGTGTTTATAAAAAATTTAAAAACACTAAAGTTTCAGTATATTAAGTATTTACCGAAAACTAATTATTTTCATATGGGTTAACCCACATATTTTGAGAAAATATTAAAAAAATGAAAATATTGTTATAATTCATGGTTGCCTCGTTCACTGACATAGGATGATGGTCAAAGAGGTTTGGAACATTTTTTGTCTACATTTCTCTTGTGAATAGAGATTTCTTAGTGGTTATTCCACTTATTTAGGTAGTTTATGAAGTTTTCTTAATTTAATTGTTAAAACTTAGAAATAATTGCTATGTACCATGAAAAAAGGTTTGGAATACATTAATACAAATTAAGAATGTGTTTATAATTTTTTTAAAAACACAAAAGAATATAAGTTTCAGTATATTGAATATTTACCGAAAACTCAATATTTTCGTAGGGGTTAACCCACAGATTTTGAGAAATATTCAAAAAAATGAAAATCTTGTTTTAATGCATGGTTGCCTCGTTCACTGACATAGGATGATGGTCAAATAGGTTTGGAACTTTTGTTGTCTCCATTTCTCTTGGGAATAGAGATTTCTTAGTGGTTATTCCACTTATTTAGGTAGTTTATGAAGTTTTCTTAATTTAATTGTTAAAACTTAGAAATAATTGCTATGTACCATGAAAAAAGGTTTGGAATACATTAATACAAATTAAGAATGTGTTTATAATTTTTTTAAAAACACAAAAGAATATAAGTTTCAGTATATTGAATATTTACCGAAAACTCAATATTTTCGTAGGGGTTAACCCACAGATTTTGAGAAATATTCAAAAAAATGAAAATCTTGTTTTAATGCATGGTTGCCTCGTTCACTGACATAGGATGATGGTCAAATAGGTTTGGAACTTTTGTTGTCTCCATTTCTCTTGGGAATAGAGATTTCTTAGTGGTTATTCCACTTATTTAGGTAGTTTATGAAGTTTTCTTAATTTAATTGTTAAAACTTAGAAATAATTGCTATGTACCATGAAAAAAGGTTTGGAATACATTAATACAAATTAAGAATGTGTTTATAATTTTTTTAAAAACACAAAAGAATATAAGTTTCAGTATATTGAATATTTACCGAAAACTCAATATTTTCGTAGGGGTTAACCCACAGATTTTGAGAAATATTCAAAAAAATGAAAATCTTGTTTTAATGCATGGTTGCCTCGTTCACTGACATAGGATGATGGTCAAATAGGTTTGGAACTTTTGTTGTCTCCATTTCTCTTGGGAATAGAGATTTCTTAGTGGTTATTCCACTTATTTAGGTAGTTTATGAAGTTTTCTTAATTTAATTGTTAAAACTTAGAAATAATTGCTATGTACCATGAAAAAAGGTTTGGAATACATTAATACAAATTAAGAATGTGTTTATAATTTTTTTAAAAACACAAAAGAATATAAGTTTCAGTATATTGAATATTTACCGAAAACTCAATATTTTCGTAGGGGTTAACCCACAGATTTTGAGAAATATTCAAAAAAATGAAAATCTTGTTTTAATGCATGGTTGCCTCGTTCACTGACATAGGATGATGGTCAAATAGGTTTGGAACTTTTGTTGTCTCCATTTCTCTTGGGAATAGAGATTTCTTAGTGGTTATTCCACTTATTTAGGTAGTTTATGAAGTTTTCTTAATTTAATTGTTAAAACTTAGAAATAATTGCTATGTACCATGAAAAAAGGTTTGGAATACATTAATACAAATTAAGAATGTGTTTATAATTTTTTTAAAAACACAAAAGAATATAAGTTTCAGTATATTGAATATTTACCGAAAACTCAATATTTTCGTAGGGGTTAACCCACAGATTTTGAGAAATATTCAAAAAAATGAAAATCTTGTTTTAATGCATGGTTGCCTCGTTCACTGACATAGGATGATGGTCAAAGAGGTTTGGAACTTTTGTTGTCTCCAATTCTCTTGGGAATAGAGATTTCTTAGATGTTATTCAACTTATTTAGGTAGTTTATGAAGTTTTCTTATTTTAATTGTTAAAACTTAGAAATAATTCCTAAATACCATGAAAAAGGTTTGGAATATATTAATACAAATTTATAATGTGTTTATAATAATTTTAAAAACACTAAAGAATATAAGTTTCAGTATATTGAATATTTACCGAAAACTCAATATTTTCGTAGGGGTTGTTAACCCACATATTTTGAGAAATATTCAAAAAATGAAAATCTTGTTTTAATGCATTGTTGCCTCGTTCACTGACATAGGATGATGGTCAAAGAGGTTTGGAATATTTGTTGTCTCCATTTCTCTTGGGAATAGAGATTTCTTAGAGGTTATTCCACTTATTTTGGTAGTTTACGAAGTTTTCTTAATTTAATTGTTAAAACTTAGAAATAATTGCTATGTACCATGAAAAAAGGTTTGGAATACATTAATACAATTTAAGAATGTGTTTATAATTTTTTAAAAAACACAAAAGAATATAAGTTTCAATATATTGAATATTTACCGAAAACTCAATATTTTCGTAGGGGTTAACCCATAGATTTTGAAAAATATTCAAAAAAATGAAAATCTTGTTTTAATGCATGGTTGCCTCGTTCACTGACATAGGATGATGGTCAAAGAGTTTTGGAACTTCTGTTGACTCCATTTCTCTTGGGAATAAAGATTTCTTAGTTGTTATTCGACTTATTTAGGTAGTTTATGAAGTTTTCTTAATTTAATTGTTTAAACTTAGAAATAATTGCTATGTACCATGAAAAAAGATTTGGAATACACTAATACAATTTAAGAATGTGTTTATATTTTTTTTAAAAACACAAAAGAATATAAGTTTCAGTATATTGAATATTTACCGAAAACTCAATATTTTCGTAGGGGTTAACCCACAGATTTTGAGAAAAAATTCAAAAAAATAAAAATCTTGTTTTAATGCATGGTTGCCTTGTTCACTGACATAGGATGATGGTCAAAGAGGTTTGGAACTTTTTTTGTCTCCATTTCTCTTGGGAATAGAGATTTCTTAGTTGTTATTCCACTTATTTAGGAAGTTTATGAAGTTTTCTTAATTTAATTGTTAAAACTTAGAAATAATTGCGATGTACCATGAAAAAAGGTTTGGAATACATTAATAAATTAAGAATGTGTTTATAATTTTTTAAAAAACACAAAAGAATATAAGTTTCAGTATATTGAATATTTACCGAAAACTCAATATTTTTGTAGGGGTTAACCCACAGATTTTGAGAAATATTCAAAAAAATGAAAATCTTGTTTTAATACATGGTTGCCTTGTTCACTGACATAGGATGATGGTTAAAGAGGTTTTGAACTTTTGTTGTCTCCATTTCTCTTGGTAATAGAGATTTCTTAGGTTTTATTCCACTTATTTAGGTAGTTTATGAAGTTTTCTTAATTTACTTGTTAAAACTTAGAAATAATTGCTATGTTCCATGAAAAAGGTTTGAATACATTAATACAAATTAAGAATATGTTTTTAATTTTTTTAAAAACACAAAAGAATATAAGTTTCAGTATATTGAATATTTACCGAAAACTCAATATTTTCGTAGGGGTTAACCCACAGATTTTGAGAAATATTCAAAAAAATGAAAATCTTGTTTTAATGCATGGTTGCCTCGTTCACTGACATAGGATGATGGTCAAAGAGGTTTGGAACTTTTGTTGTCTCCATTTCTCTTGGGAATAGAGATTTCTTAGTGGTTATTCCACTTATTTAGGTAGTTTATGAAGTTTTCTTAATTTAATTGTTAAAACTTAGAAATAATTGCTATGTACCATGAAAAAAGGTTTGGAATACATTAATACAAATTAAGAATATGTTTTTAATTTTTTTAAAAACACAAAAGAATATAAGTTTCAGTATATTGAATATTTACCGAAAACTCAATATTTTCGTAGGGGTTAACCCACAGATTTTGAGAAATATTCAAAAAAATGAAAATCTTGTTTTAATGCATGGTTGCCTCGTTCACTGACATAGGATGATGGTCAAATAGGTTTGGAACATTTGTTGTCTCCATTTCTCTTGGGAATAGAAATTTCTTAGTGGTTATTCCACTTATTTAGGTAGTTTATGAAGTTTTCTTAATTTAATTGTTAAAACTTAGAAATAATTGCTATGTACCATGAAAAAGGTTTGGAATACATTAATACAAATTAAGAATGTGTTTATAATTTTTTTTAAAACACAAAAGAATATAAGTTTCAGTATATTGAATATTTACCGAAAACTCAATATTTTCGTAGGGGTTAACCCATAGATTTTGAGAAATATTCAAAAAATGAAAATCTTGTTTTAATGCATGGTTGCCTCGTTCACTGACATAGGATGATGGTCAAAGAGGTTTGGAACTTTTGTTGTCTCCAATTCTCTTGGGAATAGAGATTTCTTAGTTGTTATTCCACTTATTTAGGTAGTTTATGAAGTTTTCTTAATTTAATTGTTAAAACTTAGAAATATATCCTAAGTACCATGAAAAAAGGTTTTGAATACATTAATACAAATTTAGAATGTGTTTATAAAATTTTGAAAAACGCTAAAGAATATAAGTTTCAATATATTAAGTATTTATCGAAAACTCAATATTTTTTTAGGGGTTAACCCACATATTTTAAGAAATATTCAAAAAAATGAAAATCTTGTTTTAATGCATGGTTGCCTCGTTCACTGACATATGATGATGGTCAAAGAGGTTTAGAAGATTTGTTGTCTCCATTTCTCTTGGGAATAGAGATTTCTTAGTGGCTATTCCACTTATTTAGGTAGTTTATGAAGTTTTCTTAATTAAATTGTTAAAACTTAGAAATATATCCTAAGTAACATGAAAAAAGGTTTGGAATACATTAATACAAATTTAGAATGTGTTTATAATTTTTTAAAAAACACAAAAGAATATAAGTTTCAGTATATTGAATATTTACCGAAAACTCAATATTTTCGTAGGGGTTAACCCACAGATTTTGAGAAATATTCAAAAAAATGAAAATATTGTTTTAATGCATGGTTGCCTCGTTCACTGACATAGGATGATGGTCAAAGAGGTTTGGAACTTCTATTGTCTCCATTTCTCTTGGGAATAGAGATTTCTTAGTTGTTATTCCACTTATTTAGGTAGTTTATGAAGTTTTCTTAATTTAATTGTTAAAACTTAGAAATAATTTCTATGTACCATGAAAAAGGTTTGGAATACATTAATACAATTTAAGAATGTGTTTATAATTTTTTTAAAAATACAAAAGAATATAAGTTTCAATATATTGAATATTTATCGAAAACTCAATATTTTCGTAGGGGTTAACCCACATATTTTGAGAAATATTCAAAAAAATGAAAATCTTGTTTTAATGCATGGTTGCCTCGTTCACTGACATAGGATGATGTTCAAAGAGGTTTGGAACTTCTATTGTCTCCATTTCTCTTGTGAATAGAGATTTCTTAGTTGTTATTCCACTTATTTAGGTAGTTTATAAAATTTTCTTAATTTAATTGTTAAAACTTAGAAATATATCCTAAGTAACATGAGAAAAGGTTTGGAATACATTAATACAATTTAAGAATGTGTTTATAAATTTTTTAAAAACACAAGAGAATATAAGTTTCAATATATTGAATATTTACCGAAAACTCAATATTTTCGTAGGGGTTAACCCACAGATTTTGAGAAATATTCAAAAAAATGAAAATCTTGTTTTAATGCATGGTTGCCTTGTTCACTGACATAGGATGATGGTCAAAGAGGTTTGGAACTTTTGTTGTCTCCATTTCTCTTGGGAATAGAGATTTCTTAGTGGTTATTCCACTTATTTAGGTAGTTTATGAAGTTTTCTTAATTTAATTGTTAAAACTTAGAAATAATTGCTATGTACCATGAAAAAAGGTTTGGAATACATTAATACAAATTAAGAATGTGTTTATAATTTTTTTTTAAAACACAAAAGAATATAAGTTTCAGTATATTGAATATTTACCGAAAACTCAATATTTTCGTAGGGGGTAGGGGTAACCCACAGATTTTGAGAAATATTCAAAAAAAATGAAATTCTTGTTTTAATGCATGGTTGCCTCGTTCACTGACATAGGATGATGGTCAAAGAGGTTTGGAACTTTTGTTGTCTTCATTTCTCTTGGGAATAGAGATTTCTTAGTGGTTATTCCACTTATTTAGGTAGTTTACGAAATTTTCTTAAATTAATTGTTAACACTTACAAATAATTCCCATGTATCATGAAAAAAAGTTTGGAATACATTAATACAAATTAATAATTCGTTTATAATTTTTTTGAAGACACTAGAGAATAAAATTTTCAATATATAGAGTATTTACCGAAAACTCAATATATTCGTAGGGATTAACCCACAAATTTTGTTGTCTCTATTTCTCTTGGGAATAGAGATTTCTTAGTTGTTATTCAACTTATTTAGGTAGTTTATGAAGTTTTTTATTTTTATTGTTAAAACTTAGAAATAATTCCTAAATACCATGAAAAAGGTATGGAATATATTAAAACAAATTTATAATGTGTTTATAATTTTTTAAAAAACACAAAAGAATATAAGTTTCAGTATATTGAATATTTACCGAAAACTCAATATTTTCGTAGGGGTTAACCCACAGATTTTGAGAAATATTCAAAAAAAAATGAAATTCTTGTTTTAATGCATGGTTGCCTCGTTCACTGACATAGGATGATGGTCAAAGAGGTTTAGAAGATTTGTTGTCTCTATTTCTCTTGGGAATAGAGATTTCTTAGTGGTTATTCCACTTATTTAGGTAGTTTATGAAGTTTTCTTAATTTAATTGTTAAAACTTTGAAATATTTGATATGTACCATGAAAAAAGGTTTGGAATACATTAATATAAATTAATAATGTGTTTATAATTTTTTAAAAAAACACGAAAGAATATAAGTTTCAGTATATTGAATATTTACCAAAAACTCAATATTTTCGTAGGGGTTAACCCACAGATTTTGAGAAATATTCAAAAAAATGAAAATCTTGTTTTAATGCATGGTTGCCTCGTTCACTGACATAGGATGATGGTCAAAGAGGTTTGAAACTTTTGTTGTCTCCAATTCTCTTGGGAATAGAGATTTCTTAGTTGTTATTCCACTTATTTAGGTAGTTTATGAAGTTTTCTTAATTTAATTGTTAAAACTTAGAAATATATCCTAAGTACCATGAACAAAGGTTTTGAATACATTAATACAAATTTAGAATGTGTTTATAAAATTTTGAAAAACGTTAAAGAATATAAGTTTCAATATATTAAGTATTTATCGAAAACTCAATATTTTCGTAGGGGTTAACCCACATATTTTGAGAAATATTCAAAAAAATAAAAATCTTGTTTTAATGCATGGTTGCCTCGTTCACTGACATAGGATGGTGGTCAAAGAGGTTTAGAAGATTTGTTGTCTCCATTTCTCTTCGGAATAGAGATTTCATAGTGGTTATTCCACTTATTTAGGTTGTTTATAAAGTTTTCTTAATTTAATTGTTAAAACTTAGAAATATATCCTAAGTAACATGAAAAAGGTTTGGAATACATTAATACAAATTTAGAATGTGTTTATATTTTTTTAATAAACACAAAAGAATATAAGTTTCAGTATATTGAATATTTACCGAAAACTAAATATTTTCGTAGGGGCTAACCCACAGATTTTGAGAAATATTCAAAAAATGAAAATCTTGTTTTAATGCATGGTTGCCTCGTTCACTAACATAGTATGATGGTCAAATAGGTTTGGAACTTTTGTTGTCTCTATTTTGTCTTGGGAATAGATATTTCTTAGTGGTTATTCCACTTATTTAGGTAATTTATGAAGTTTTCTTAATTTACTTGTTAAAACTTAGAAATAATTGCTATGTACCATGAAAAAGGTTTGGAATACATTAATACAAATTAAGAATGTGTTTATAATTTTTTTTAAAAACACAAAAGAATATAAGTTTCAGTATATTGAATATTTACCGGAAACTCAATATTTTCGTAGGGGTTAACCCACAGATTTTGAGAAATATTCAAAAAAATGAAAATCTTGTTTTAATGCATGGTTGCCTCGTTCATTGACATAGGATGATGGTCAAAGAGGTTTGGAACTTTTGTTGTCTTCATTTCTCTTGGGAATAGAGATTTCTTAGTGGTTATTCCACTTATTTAGGTAGTTTACGAAATTTTCTTAAATTAATTGTTAACACTTACAAATAATTCCCATGTATCATGAAAAAAAGTTTGGAATACATTAATACAAATTAATAATTCGTTTATAATTTTTTTGAAGACACTAGAGAATAAAATTTTCAATATATAGAGTATTTACCGAAAACTCAATATATTCGTAGGGATTAACCCACAAATTTTGTTGTCTCTATTTCTCTTGGGAATAGAGATTTCTTAGTTGTTATTCCACTTATTTAGGTAGTTTATGAAGTTTTCTTAATTTAATTGTAAAACTTAGAAATATATCCTAAGTACCATGAAAAAGGTATGGAATATATTAAAACAAATTTATAATGTGTTTATAATTTTTTAAAAAACACAAAAGAATATAAGTTTCAGTATATTAAGTATTTACCGAAAACTCAATATTTTCGTAGGGGTTAACCCACATATTTTGAGAAATATTCAAAAAAATGAAAATCTTGTTTTAATGCATGGTTGCGTCGTTCACTGATATAGATTGATGGTCAAATAGGTTTGGAACTTTTGTTGTCTCCATTTCTCTTGGGAATAGAGATTTCTTAGTGGTTATTCCACTTCTTTAGGTAGTTTATGAAGTTTCTTAATTTAATTGTTAAAACTTAGAAATAATTGCTATGTACCATGAAAAAAGGTTTGGAATACATTAATACAAATTAAGAATGTGTTTATAATTTTTTTAAAAACACAAAAGAATATAAGTTTCAGTATATTGAATATTTACCGAAAACTCAATATTTTCGTAGGGGTTAACCCACAGATTTTGAGAAATATTCAAAAAAATGAAAATCTTGTTTTAATGCATGGTTGCCTCGTTCACTGACATAGGATGATGGTCAAATAGGTTTGGAACTTTTGTTGTCTCCATTTCTCTTGGGAATAGAGATTTCTTAGTGGTTATTCCACTTATTTAGGTAGTTTATGAAGTTTTCTTAATTTAATTGTTAAAACTTAGAAATAATTGCTATGTACCATGAAAAAAGGTTTGGAATACATTAATACAAATTAAGAATGTGTTTATAATTTTTTTAAAAACACAAAAGAATATAAGTTTCAGTATATTGAATATTTACCGAAAACTCAATATTTTCGTAGGGGTTAACCCACAGATTTTGAGAAATATTCAAAAAAATGAAAATCTTGTTTTAATGCATGGTTGCCTCGTTCACTGACATAGGATGATGGTCAAATAGGTTTGGAACTTTTGTTGTCTCCATTTCTCTTGGGAATAGAGATTTCTTAGTGGTTATTCCACTTATTTAGGTAGTTTATGAAGTTTTCTTAATTTAATTGTTAAAACTTAGAAATAATTGCTATGTACCATGAAAAAAGGTTTGGAATACATTAATACAAATTAAGAATGTGTTTATAATTTTTTTAAAAACACAAAAGAATATAAGTTTCAGTATATTGAATATTTACCGAAAACTCAATATTTTCGTAGGGGTTAACCCACAGATTTTGAGAAATATTCAAAAAAATGAAAATCTTGTTTTAATGCATGGTTGCCTCGTTCACTGACATAGGATGATGGTCAAATAGGTTTGGAACTTTTGTTGTCTCCATTTCTCTTGGGAATAGAGATTTCTTAGTGGTTATTCCACTTATTTAGGTAGTTTATGAAGTTTTCTTAATTTAATTGTTAAAACTTAGAAATAATTGCTATGTACCATGAAAAAAGGTTTGGAATACATTAATACAAATTAAGAATGTGTTTATAATTTTTTTAAAAACACAAAAGAATATAAGTTTCAGTATATTGAATATTTACCGAAAACTCAATATTTTCGTAGGGGTTAACCCACAGATTTTGAGAAATATTCAAAAAAATGAAAATCTTGTTTTAATGCATGGTTGCCTCGTTCACTGACATAGGATGATGGTCAAATAGGTTTGGAACTTTTGTTGTCTCCATTTCTCTTGGGAATAGAGATTTCTTAGTGGTTATTCCACTTATTTAGGTAGTTTATGAAGTTTTCTTAATTTAATTGTTAAAACTTAGAAATAATTGCTATGTACCATGAAAAAAGGTTTGGAATACATTAATACAAATTAAGAATGTGTTTATAATTTTTTAAAAAACACAAAAGAATATAAGTTTCAGTATATTGAATATTTACCGAAAACTCAATATTTTCGTAGGGGTTAACCCACAGATTTTGAGAAATATTCAAAAAAATGAAATTCTTGTTTTAATGCATGGTTGCCTCGTTCACTGACATAGGATGATGGTCAAAGAGGTTTGGAACTTTTGTTGTCTCTATTTCTCTTAGGAATAGAGATTTCTTAGTTGTTATTCAACTTATTTAGGTAGTTTATGAAGTTTTTATTTTAATTGTTAAAACTTAGAAATAATTCCTAAATACCATGAAAAGGTATGGAATATATTAAAACAAATTTATAATGTGTTTATAATTTTTTTAAAAACACGAAAGAATATATAAGTTTCAGTATATTGAATATTTACCGAAAACTAAATATTTTCGTAGGGGTTAACCCACATATTTTGAGAAAATATTCAAAAAAATGAAAATCTTGTTTTATTGCATTTTTGCCTTGTTCACTGACTTAGATGATGGTCAAAGAGGTTTAGAAGATTTGTTGTCTCCATTTCTCTTGGGAATAGAGATTTCTTAGTGGTTATTCCACTTATTTAGGTAGTTTATGAAGTTTTCTTAATTTAATTGTTAAAACTTAGAATACATTCTAAGTAACATGAAAAAAGGTTTGGAATACATTAATACAAATTTAGAATGTGTTTATAATTTTTTAAAAACACAAAAAATATAAGTTTCAGTATATTGAATATTTACCGAAAACTCAATATTTTCGTAGGGGTTAACCCACAGATTTTGAGAAATATTCAAAAAAATGAAAATCTTGTTTTAATGCATGGTTGCCTTGTTCACTGACATAGGATGATGGTTAAAGAGGTTTGGAATTTTTGTTGTCTCCATTTCTCTTGGGAATAGAGATTTCTTATTGTTATTCCACTTATTTAGGTAGTTTATGAAGTTTTCTTAATTTACTTGTTAAAACTTAGAAATAATTGCTATGTACCATGAAAAAGGTTTGGAATACATTAATACAAATTAAGAATGTGTTTATAATTTTTTAAAAAACACAAAATAATATAAGTTTCAGTATATTGAATATTTACCGAAAACTCAATATTTTCGTAGGGGTTAACCCACAGATTTTAAGAAATATTCAAAAAACTGAAAATCTTGTTTTAATGCATGGTTGCCTCGTTCACTGACATAGGATGATGGTCAAAGAGGTTTGGAACTTCTGTTGTCTCCATTTCTCTTGGGAATAGAGATTTCTTAGTTGTTGTTCCACTTATTTAGGTAGTTTATGAAGTTTTCTTAATTTACTTGTTAAAACTTAGAAATAATTGCTATGTACCATGAAAAAGGTTTGGAATACATTAATACAAATTAAGAATGTGTTTATAATTTTTTTAAAACACAAAATAATATAAGTATCAGTATATTGAATATATACCGAAAACTCAATATTTTCGTAGGGGTTAACCCACATATTTAGAGAAAATATTAAAAAAATGAAAATCTTGTTTTAATGCATGGTTGCCTCGTTCACTGACATAGGATGATGGTCAAAGAGGTTTGGAACTTCTGTTGTCTCTATTTCTCTTGGGAATAGAGATTTCTTAGTTGTTGTTCCACTTATTTAGGTAGTTTATGAAGTTTTCTTAATTTAATTGTTAAAACTTAGAAATATATCCTAAGTACCATGAAAAAAGGTTTTGAATACATTGATAAAAATTTAGAATGTGTTTATAAAATTTTGAAAAACACTAAAGAATATAAGTTTCAATATATTAAGTATTTATCGAAAACTCAATATTTTCGTAGGGGTTAACCCACATATTTTGAGAAATATTCAAAAAATAAAAATCTTGTTTTAATGCATGGTTGCCTCGTTCACTGACATAGGATGATGGTCAAAGAGGTTTAGAAGATTTGTTGTCTCCATTTCTCTTGGGAATAGAGATTTCTTAGTGGTTATTCCACTTATTTAGGTAGTTTATGAAGTTTTCTTAATTTAATTGTTAAAACTTAGAAACATATCCTAAGTACCATGAAAAAAGGTTTTGAATACATTGATACAAATTTATAATGTGTTTATAAAATTTTGAAAAACACTAAAGAATATAAGTTTCAATATATTAAGTATTTATCGAAAACTCAATATTTTCGTAGGGGTTAACCCACATATTTTGAGAAATATTCAAAAAAATAAAAATCTTGTTTTAATGCATGGTTGCCTCGTTCACTGACATAGGATGATGTTCAAAGAGGTTTAGAAGATTTGTTGTCTCCATTTCTCTTGGGAATAGAGATTTCTTAGTGGTTATTCCACTTATTTAGGTAGTTTATGAAGTTTTCTTAATTTAATTGTTAAAACTTAG
>MU106416.1:46524-57841 GCA_012274485.2 Sinapis alba | reverse complement strand
GAATACAATAATACAAATTAAGAATGTGTTTATAATTTTTTTAAAAACACAAAAGAATATAAGTTTCAGTATATTGATTATTTACCGAAAACTCAATATTTTCGTAGGGGTTAACCCACAGATTTTGAGAAATATTCAAAAAAATGAAAATCTTGTTTTAATGCATGGTTGCCTCGTTCACTGACATAGGATGATGGTCAAAGAGGTTTGGAACTTTTGTTGTCTCCAATTCTCTTGGGAATAGAGATTTCTTAGTTGTTATTCCACTTATTTAGGTAGTTTATGAAGTTTTCTTAATTTAATTGTTAAAACTTAGAAATATATCCTAAGTACCATGAAAAAAGGTTTTGAATACATTGATACAAATTTAGAATGTGTTTATAAAATTTTGAAAAACGCTAAAGAATATAAGTTTCAATATATTAAGTATTTATCGAAAACTCAATATTTTCGTAGGGGTTAACCCATATATTTTGAGAAATATTTAAAAAAATGAAAATCTTGTTTTAATGCATGGTTGCCTCTTTCACTGACATAGGATGATGGTCAAAGAGGTTTAGAAGATTTGTTGTATCCATTTCTCTTGGGAATAGAGCTTTCTTAGTGGTTATTCCACTTATTTAGGTAGTTTATGAAGTTTTCTTAATTTAATTGTTAAAACTTAGAAATATTTGATATGTACCATTAAAAAAGGTTTGGAATACATTAATACAAATTAAGAATGTTTTTATAATTTTTTTAAAAACACAAAAGAATATAAATTTCAGTATAATGATTATTTACTGAAAACTCAATATTTTCGTAAGGGTTAACCCACAGATTTTGAGAAATATTCAAAAAAATGAAATTTTTGTTTTAATGCATGGTTGCCTCGTTCACTGACATAGGATGATGGTCAAAGAGGTTTGGAACTTTTGTTGTCTCTATTTCTCTTGGGAATAGAGATTTCTTAGTTGTTATTCAACTTATTTAGGTAGTTTATGAAGTTTTTTATTTTAATTGTTAAAACTTAGAAATAATTCCTAAATACCATGAAAAAAGGTATGAAATATATTCAAACAAATTTATAATGTGTTTATAATTTTTTAAAAAACACAAAAGAATATAAGTTTCAGTATATTGAATATTTACCGAAAACTCAATATTTTCGTAGGGGTTACCCACAGATTTTGAGAAATATTCAAAAAAATGAAAATCTTGTTTTAATGCATGGTTGCCTCGTTCACTGACATAGGATGATGGTCAAATAGGTTTGGAACTTTTGTTGTCTCCATTTCTCTTGGGAATAGAGATTTCTTAGTGGTTATTCCACTTATTTAGGTAGTTTATGAAGTTTTCTTAATTTAATTGTTAAAACTTAGAAATAATTGCTATGTACCATGAAAAAAGGTTTGGAATACATTAATACAAATTAAGAATGTGTTTATAATTTTTTTAAAAACACAAAAGAATATAAGTTTCAGTATATTGAATATTTACCGAAAACTCAATATTTTCGTAGGGGTTAACCCACAGATTTTGAGAAATATTCAAAAAAATGAAAATCTTGTTTTAATGCATGGTTGCCTCGTTCACTGACATAGGATGATGGTCAAATAGGTTTGGAACTTTTGTTGTCTCCATTTCTCTTGGGAATAGAGATTTCTTAGTGGTTATTCCACTTATTTAGGTAGTTTATGAAGTTTTCTTAATTTAATTGTTAAAACTTAGAAATAATTGCTATGTACCATGAAAAAAGGTTTGGAATACATTAATACAAATTAAGAATGTGTTTATAATTTTTTTAAAAACACAAAAGAATATAAGTTTCAGTATATTGAATATTTACCGAAAACTCAATATTTTCGTAGGGGTTAACCCACAGATTTTGAGAAATATTCAAAAAAATGAAAATCTTGTTTTAATGCATGGTTGCCTCGTTCACTGACATAGGATGATGGTCAAATAGGTTTGGAACTTTTGTTGTCTCCATTTCTCTTGGGAATAGAGATTTCTTAGTGGTTATTCCACTTATTTAGGTAGTTTATGAAGTTTTCTTAATTTAATTGTTAAAACTTAGAAATAATTGCTATGTACCATGAAAAAAGGTTTGGAATACATTAATACAAATTAAGAATGTGTTTATAATTTTTTTAAAAACACAAAAGAATATAAGTTTCAGTATATTGAATATTTACCGAAAACTCAATATTTTCGTAGGGGTTAACCCACAGATTTTGAGAAATATTCAAAAAAATGAAAATCTTGTTTTAATGCATGGTTGCCTCGTTCACTGACATAGGATGATGGTCAAATAGGTTTGGAACTTTTGTTGTCTCCATTTCTCTTGGGAATAGAGATTTCTTAGTGGTTATTCCACTTATTTAGGTAGTTTATGAAGTTTTCTTAATTTAATTGTTAAAACTTAGAAATAATTGCTATGTACCATGAAAAAAGGTTTGGAATACATTAATACAAATTAAGAATGTGTTTATAATTTTTTTAAAAACACAAAAGAATATAAGTTTCAGTATATTGAATATTTACCGAAAACTCAATATTTTCGTAGGGGTTAACCCACAGATTTTGAGAAATATTCAAAAAAATGAAAATCTTGTTTTAATGCATGGTTGCCTCGTTCACTGACATAGGATGATGGTCAAATAGGTTTGGAACTTTTGTTGTCTCCATTTCTCTTGGGAATAGAGATTTCTTAGTGGTTATTCCACTTATTTAGGTAGTTTATGAAGTTTTCTTAATTTAATTGTTAAAACTTAGAAATAATTGCTATGTACCATGAAAAAAGGTTTGGAATACATTAATACAAATTAAGAATGTGTTTATAATTTTTTTTAAAACACAAAAGAATATAAGTTTCAGTATATTGATTATTTACCGAAAACTCAATATTTTCGTAGGGGTTAACCCACAGATTTTGAGAAATATTCAAAAAAATGAAAATCTTGTTTTAATGCATGGTTGCCTCGTTCACTGACATAGGATGATGGTCAAAGACGTTTAGAAGATTTGTTGTCTCCATTTCTCTTGGGAATAGAGATTTCTTAGAGGTTATTCCACTTATTTAGGTAGTTTATGAAGTTTCTTAATTTAATTGTTAAAACTTAGAAATAATTGCTATGTACCATGAAAAAAGGTTTGGAATACATTAATACAAATTAATAATGTGTTTATAATTTTTTTAAAAACACAAAAGAATATAAGTTTCAGTATATTGAATATTTACCGAAAACTCAATATTTTCGTAGGGATTAACCCACAGATTTTGAGAAATATTCAAAAAAATGAAATTTTTGTTTTAATGCATGGTTGCCTCGTTCACTGACATAGGATGATGGTCAAAGAGGTTTGGAACTTTTGTTGTCTCTATTTCTCTTGGGAATAGAGATTTCTTAGTTGTTATTCAACTTATTTAGGTAGTTTATGAAGTTTTTTATTTTAATTGTTAAAACTTAGAAATAATTCCTAAATACCATGAAAAAAGGTATGAAATATATTCAAACAAATTTATAATGTGTTTATAGTTTTTTAAAAAACACAAAAGAATATAAGTTTCAGTATATTGAATATTTACCGAAAACTCAATATTTTCGTAGGGGTTACCCACAGATTTTGAGAAATATTCAAAAAAATGAAAATCTTGTTTTAATGCATGGTTGCCTCGTTCACTGACATAGGATGATTGTCAAATAGGTTTGGAACTTTTGTTGTCTCCAATTCTCTTGGGAATAGAGATTTCTTAGTGGTTATTCCACTTATTTAGGTAGTTTATGAAGTTTCTTAATTTAATTGTTAAAACTTAGAAAAAATTGCTATGTACCATGAAAAAAGGTTTGGAATACATTAATACAAATTAAGAATGTGTTTATAATTTTTTTAAAAATACAAAANAGTTTGGAACTTTTGTTCTCTATTTTTTCTTGGGAATAGAGATTTCTTAGTTGTTATTCCACTTATTTAGGTAGTTTATGAAGTTTTTTATTTTAATTGTTAAAACTTAGAAATAATTCATAAATACCATGAAAAAGGTATGGAATATATTAAAACAAATTTATAATGTGTTTAAAAAAATTTTGAAAACACTACAGAATATAATTTTCATTGTATTGAATATTTCCCGAAAACTCAATATTTTCGTAGGGGTTAACCCACATATTTTGAAAAAATATTCAAAAAAAATGAAAATCTTTTTTTAATGCATTGTTGCCTTTTTCACTGACATAGAATGATGTTCAAAGAGGTTTGGAACATTTTTTGTCTCAATTTCTCTTGGGAATAGAGATTTCTTAGTGGTTATTCCACTTATTTAGGTAGTTTATGAAGTTTTCTTAATTTAACTGTTAAAACTTAGAAATAATTGCTATGAACCATGAAAAAAGGTTTGGAATACATTAGTACAAATTAAGAATGTGTTTATAATTTTTTAAAAAAACACAAAAGAATATAGGTTTCAGTATATTGAATATTTACCGAAAACTCAATATTTTCGTAAGGGTTAACCCACAGATTTTAAGAAATATTCAAAAAAATGAAAATCTTGTTTTAATGCATGGTTGCCTCGTTCACTGACATAAGATGATGGTCAAAGAGGTTTGGAACTTTTGTTGTCTCCATTTCTCTTGGGAATAGAGATTTCTTAGTGGTTATTCCACTTATTTAGGTAGTTTATGAAGTTTTCTTAATTTAATTGTTAAAACTTAGAAATAATTTCTAAATACCATGAAAAAGGTTTGGAATACAATAATACAAATTAAGAATGTGTTTATAATTGTTTTAAAAACACATAAGAATATAAGTTTCAGTATATTGAATATTTACCGAAAACTCAATATTCTCGTAGGGGTTAACCCACAGATTTTGAGAAATATTCAAAAAAATGAAAATCTTGTTTTAATGCATGGTTGCCTCGTTCACTGACATAGGATGATGGTCAAAGAGGTTTGGAACTTTTGTTGTCTCCATTTCTCTTGGGAATAGAGATTTCTTGGTTGCTATTCCAGTTATTTAGGTAGTTTATGAAGTTTTTTATTTTAATTGTTAAAACTTAGAAATAATTTCTAAATACCATGAAAAAAGGTATGGAATATATTATAACATTTTTGTAATATGTTTATAAAAATTTTAAAAACACTACAGAGTATAAGTTTCAGTATATTGAATATTTACCGAAAACTCAATATTTTCGTAGGGGTTAACCCACATATTTTGAGAAATATTCAAAAAAATGAAAATCTTTTTTTAATGCATTGTTGCCTCGTTCACTGACATAGGATGATGGTCAAATAGGTTTGGAACTTTTGTTGTCTCCATTTCTCTTGGGAATAGAGATTTCTTAGTGGTTATTCTACTTATTTAGGTAGTTTGTGAAGTTTTCTTAATTTAATTGTTAAAACTTAGAAATAATTGCTATGTACCATGAAAAATGGTTTGGAATACATTAATACAATTTAAGAATGTGTTTATAATTTTTTTAAAAACACAAAAGAATATAAGTTTCAGTATATTGAATATTTACCGAAAACTCAATATTTTCGTAGGGGTTAACCTACAGATTTTGAGAAATATTCAAAAAAATGAAAATCTTTTTTTAATGCATGGTTGCCTCGTTCACTGACATAGGATGATGGTCAAATAGGTTTGGAACTTTTGTTGTCTCCATTTCTCTTGGGAATAGAGATTTCTTAGTGGTTATTCCACTTATTTAGGTAGTTTATGAAGTTTTCTTAATTTAATTGTTAAAACTTAGAAATAATTGCTATGTACCATGAAAAAAGGTTTGGAATACATTAATACAAATTAAGAATGTGTTTATAATTTTTTTAAAAACACAAAAGAATATAAGTTTCAGTATATTGAATATTTACCGAAAACTCAATATTTTCGTAGGGGTTAACCCACAGATTTTGAGAAATATTCAAAAAAATGAAAATCTTGTTTTAATGCATGGTTGCCTCGTTCACTGACATAGGATGATGGTCAAATAGGTTTGGAACTTTTGTTGTCTCCATTTCTCTTGGGAATAGAGATTTCTTAGTGGTTATTCCACTTATTTAGGTAGTTTATGAAGTTTTCTTAATTTAATTGTTAAAACTTAGAAATAATTGCTATGTACCATGAAAAAAGGTTTGGAATACATTAATACAAATTAAGAATGTGTTTATAATTTTTTTAAAAACACAAAAGAATATAAGTTTCAGTATATTGAATATTTACCGAAAACTCAATATTTTCGTAGGGGTTAACCCACAGATTTTGAGAAATATTCAAAAAAATGAAAATCTTGTTTTAATGCATGGTTGCCTCGTTCACTGACATAGGATGATGGTCAAATAGGTTTGGAACTTTTGTTGTCTCCATTTCTCTTGGGAATAGAGATTTCTTAGTGGTTATTCCACTTATTTAGGTAGTTTATGAAGTTTTCTTAATTTAATTGTTAAAACTTAGAAATAATTGCTATGTACCATGAAAAAAGGTTTGGAATACATTAATACAAATTAAGAATGTGTTTATAATTTTTTTAAAAACACAAAAGAATATAAGTTTCAGTATATTGAATATTTACCGAAAACTCAATATTTTCGTAGGGGTTAACCCACAGATTTTGAGAAATATTCAAAAAAATGAAAATCTTGTTTTAATGCATGGTTGCCTCGTTCACTGACATAGGATGATGGTCAAATAGGTTTGGAACTTTTGTTGTCTCCATTTCTCTTGGGAATAGAGATTTCTTAGTGGTTATTCCACTTATTTAGGTAGTTTATGAAGTTTTCTTAATTTAATTGTTAAAACTTAGAAATAATTGCTATGTACCATGAAAAAAGGTTTGGAATACATTAATACAAATTAAGAATGTGTTTATAATTTTTTTAAAAACACAAAAGAATATAAGTTTCAGTATATTGAATATTTACCGAAAACTCAATATTTTCGTAGGGGTTAACCCACAGATTTTGAGAAATATTCAAAAAAATGAAAATCTTGTTTTAATGCATGGTTGCCTCGTTCACTGACATAGGATGATGGTCAAATAGGTTTGGAACTTTTGTTGTCTCCATTTCTCTTGGGAATAGAGATTTCTTAGTGGTTATTCCACTTATTTAGGTAGTTTATGAAGTTTTCTTAATTTAATTGTTAAAACTTAGAAATAATTGCTATGTACCATGAAAAAAGGTTTGGAATACATTAATACAAATTAAGAATGTGTTTATAATTTTTTTAAAAACACAAAAGAATATAAGTTTCAGTATATTGAATATTTACCGAAAACTCAATATTTTCGTAGGGGTTAACCCACAGATTTTGAGAAATATTCAAAAAAATGAAAATCTTGTTTTAATGCATGGTTGCCTCGTTCACTGACATAGGATGATGGTCAAATAGGTTTGGAACTTTTGTTGTCTCCATTTCTCTTGGGAATAGAGATTTCTTAGTGGTTATTCCACTTATTCAGGTAGTTTATGAAGTTTTCTTAATTTAATTGTTAAAACTTAGAAATATTTGATATGTACCACGAAAAAAGGTTTGGAATACATTAATACAAATTAAGAATATGTTTATAATTTTTTTTTAAACACAAAAGAATATAAGTTTCAGTATATTGAATATTTACCGAAAACTCAATATTTTCGTAGGGGTTAACCCACAGATTTTGAGAAATATTCAAAAAAATGAAAATTTTGTTTTAATGCATGGTTGCCTCGTTCACTGACATAGGATGATGGTCAAAGAGGTTTGGAACTTTTGTTGTCTCCAATTCTCTTGGGAATAGAGATTTCTTAGTTGTTATTCCACTTATTTAGGTAGTTTATGAAGTTTTCTTAATTTAATTGTTAAAACTTAGAAATATATCCTAAGTATCATGAAAAAAGGTTTGGAATACATTAATACAAATTAAGAATGTGTTTATAATTTTTTTAAAAACACAAAAGAATATAAGTTTCAGTATATTGAATATTTACCGAAAACTCAATATTTTCGTAGGGGTTAACCCACAGATTTTGAGAAATATTCAAAAAAATGAAATCTTGTTTTAATGCATGGTTGCCTCGTTCACTGACATAGAATGATGGTCAAATAGGTTTGGAACTTTTGTTGTCTCCATTTCTCTTAGGAATAGAGATTTCTTAGTTGTTATTCCACTTATTTAGGTAGTTTATGAAGTTTTCTTAATTTAATTGTTAAAACTTAGAAATATATCCTAAGTAACATAAAAAAAGGTATTGAATACATTGATACAAATTTAGAATGGGTTTATAAAATTTTGAAAAACGATAAAGAATATAAGTTTCAATATATTAAGTATTTATCGAATACTCTATATTTTCGTAGGGGTTAACCCACAGATTTTGAGAAATATTCAAAAAAATGAAAATCTTGTTTTTATGCATGGTTGCCTCGTTCACTGACATAGGATGATGGTCAAAAAGGTTTAGAAGATTTGTTGTATCCATTTCTCTTGGGAATAGAGATTTCTTAGTGGTTATTCCACTTATTTAGGTAGTTTATGAAGTTTTCTTAATTTAATTGTTCAAACTTAGAAATAATTGCTATGTACCATGAAAAAAAGTTTGGAATACATTAATACAAATTAAGAATGTGTTTATAATTTTTTAAAAAACACAAAAGAATATAAGTTCAGTATATTGAATATTTACCGAAAACTCAATATTTTCGTAGGGGTTAACCCACAGATTTTGAGAAATATTCAAAAAAATGAAAATCTTTTTTTAATGCATGGTTGCCTTGTTCACTGACATAGGATGATGGTCAAAGAGGTTTGGAACTTTTGTTGTCTCCATTTCTCTTGGGAATAGAGATTTCTTAGTGGTTATTCCACTTATTTAGGTAGTTTATGAAGTTTTCTTAATTTAATTGTTAAAACTTAGAAATAATTGCTATGTACCATGAAAAAAGGTTTGGAATACATTAATACAAATTAAGAATGTGTTTATAATTTTTTTAAAAACACAAAAGAATATAAGTTTCAGTATATTGAATATTTACCGAAAACTCAATATTTTCGTAGGGGTTAACCCACAGATTTTGAGAAATATTCAAAAAAATGAAAATCTTGTTTTAATGCATGGTTGCCTCGTTCACTGACATAGGATGATGGTCAAATAGGTTTGGAACTTTTGTTGTCTCCATTTCTCTTGGGAATAGAGATTTCTTAGTGGTTATTCCACTTATTTAGGTAGTTTATGAAGTTTTCTTAATTTAATTGTTAAAACTTAGAAATAATTGCTATGTACCATGAAAAAAGGTTTGGAATACATTAATACAAATTAAGAATGTGTTTATAATTTTTTTAAAAACACAAAAGAATATAAGTTTCAGTATATTGAATATTTACCGAAAACTCAATATTTTCGTAGGGGTTAACCCACAGATTTTGAGAAATATTCAAAAAAATGAAAATCTTGTTTTAATGCATGGTTGCCTCGTTCACTGACATAGGATGATGGTCAAATAGGTTTGGAACTTTTGTTGTCTCCATTTCTCTTGGGAATAGAGATTTCTTAGTGGTTATTCCACTTATTTAGGTAGTTTATGAAGTTTTCTTAATTTAATTGTTAAAACTTAGAAATAATTGCTATGTACCATGAAAAAAGGTTTGGAATACATTAATACAAATTAAGAATGTGTTTATAATTTTTTTAAAAACACAAAAGAATATAAGTTTCAGTATATTGAATATTTACCGAAAACTCAATATTTTCGTAGGGGTTAACCCACAGATTTTGAGAAATATTCAAAAAAATGAAAATCTTGTTTTAATGCATGGTTGACTCATTCGCTGACATAGGATGATGGTCAAATAGGTTTGGAACTTTTGTTGTCTCCATTTCTCTTGGGAATAGAGATTTCTTAGTGGTTATTCCACTTATTTAGGTAGTTTATGAAGTTTCTTAATTTAATTGTTAAAACTTAGAAATAATTGATATGTACCATGAAAAAGGGTTTGGAATACATTAATACAAATTAAGAATGTGTTTATAATTTTTTTTAAAACACAAAAGAATATAAGTTTCAGTATATTGAATATTTACCGAAAACTCAATATTTTCGTAGGGGTTAACCCACAGATTTTGAGAAATATTCAAAAAAATGAAAATCTTGTTTTAATGCATGGTTGCCTCATTCGCTGACATAGGATGATGGTCAAATAGGTTTGGAACTTTTGTTGTCTCCATTTCTCTTGGGAATAGAGATTTCTTAGTGGTTATTCCACTTATTCAGGTAGTTTATGAAGTTTTCTTAATTTAATTGTTAAAACTTAGAAATATTTGATATGTACCACGAAAAAAGGTTTGGAATACATTAATACAAATTAAGAATATGTTTATAATTTTTTTTTAAACACAAAAGAATATAAGTTTCAGTATATTGAATATTTACCGAAAACTCAATATTTTCGTAGGGGTTAACCCACAGATTTTGAGAAATATTCAAAAAAATGAAAATTTGTTTTAATGCATGGTTGCCTCGTTCACTGACATAGGATGATGGTCAAAGAGGTTTGGAACTTTTGTTGTCTCCAATTCTCTTGGGAATAGAGATTTCTTAGTTGTTATTCCACTTATTTAGGTAGTTTATGAAGTTTTCTTAATTTAATTGTTAAAACTTAGAAATATATCCTAAGTATCATGAAAAAAGGTTTTGAATACATTAATACAAATTTAGAATGTGTTTATAAAATTTTGAAAAACGATAAAGAATATAAGTTTCAATATATTAAGTATTTATCGAATACTCTATATTTTCGTAGGGGTTAACCCACATATTTTGAGAAATATTCAAAAAATAAAAATCTTGTTTTGATGCATGGTTGCCTCGTTCACTGACATAGGATGATGGTCAAAGAGGTTTAGAAGATTTGTTGTCTCCATTTCTCTTGGGAATAGAGATTTCTTAGTGGTTATTCTACTTATTTAGGTAGTTTATGAAGTTTTCTTAATTCAACTGTTAAAACTTAGAAATAATTGCTATGTACCATGAAAAAAGGTTTGGAATACATTTATACAAATTAAGAATGTGTTTATAATTTTTTAAAAAACACAAAAGAATATAAGTTTCAGTATATTGAATATTTACCGAAAACTCAATATTTTCGTAGGGGTTAACCTACAGATTTTGAGAAATATTTAAAAAAATGAAAATCTTTTTTTAATGCATGGTTGCCTCGTTCACTGACATAGGATGATGGTCAAATAGGTTTGGAACTTTTGTTGTCTCCATTTCTCTTGGGAATAGAGATTTCTTAGTGGTTATTCCACTTATTTAGGTAGTTTATGAAGTTTTCTTAATTTAATTGTTAAAA
>MU106416.1:30892-44589 GCA_012274485.2 Sinapis alba | reverse complement strand
AAAAAATGTTTGGAATACATTAATACAAATTTATAATGTGTTTATAAAAAATTTAAAAACACTAAAGAATATAAGTTTCAGTATATTAAGTATTTACCGAAAACTCAATATTTTCGTAGGGGTTAACCCACATATTTTGAGAAAATATTCAAAAAATGAAAATATTGTTTTAATGCATTTTTGCGTCGTTCACTGACATAGGATGATTGTCGAAGAGGTTTGGAACATTTTTTGTCTCCATTTCTCTTGGGAATAGAAATTTCTTAGTGGTTATTCCACTTATTTAGGTAGTTTATGAAGTTTTCTTATTTTAATTGTTAAAACTTAGAAATAATTCCTAAATACCATGAAAAAGGTTTGGAATATATTAATACAAATTTAGAATGTGTTTATAAAAATTTTAAAAACACTAAAGAATATAAGTTTCAGTATATTGAATATTTACCAAAAACTCAATATTTTCGTAGGGGTTAACTCACATATTTGGAGAAAATATTCAAAAAAATGAAAATCTTGTTTTAATGCATTTTTGCCTCGTTCACTGACATAGGATGATGGTCAAAGAGGTTTGGAACATTTGTTGTCTCCATTTCTTTTGGGAATAGAGATTTCTTAGTGGTTATTCCACTTATTTAGGTAGTTTATGAAGTTTTCTTAATTTAATTATTAAAACTTAGAAATAATTGCTATGTACCATGAAAAAAAGTTTGGAATACATTAATACAAATTTAGAATGTGTTTATAATTTTTTTAAAAAACACAAAAGAATATAAGTTTCAGTATATTGAATATTTACCGAAAACTAAATATTTTCGTAGGGGTTAACCAACATATTTTGAGAAATATTCAAAAAAATGAAAATCTTGTTTTAATGCATTGTTGCCTCGTTCACTGACATAAGATGATGGTCAAAAGTTTTGGAACTTTTGTTGTCTCCATTTCTCTTGGGAATAGAGATTTCTTAGTGGTTATTCCATTTATTTAGGTAGTTTATGAAGTTTTCTTAATTTAATTGTTAAAACTTAGAAATAATTGCTATGTACCATGAAAAAGGTTTGGAATACATTAATACAAATTAAGAATGTGTTTATAATTGTTTTAAAAACGCATAAGAATATAAGTTTCAGTATATTGAATATTTAACGAAAACTCAATATTTTTGTAGGGGTTAAGCAACAGATTTTGAGAAATACTCAAAAAAATGAAAATCTTGTTTTAAGGCATGGTTGCCTCGTTCACTGACATAGGATGATGGTCAAATAGGTTTGGAACTTTTGTTGTCTCCATTTCTCTTGGGAATAGAGATTTCTTAGTTGCTATTCCAGTTATTTAGGTAGTTTATGAAGTTTTTTATTTTAATTGTTAAAACTTAGAAATAATTTCTAAATACCAGGAAAAAAGGTTTGGAATACATTAATACATATTTATAATGTGTTTATAAATTTTTTAAAAACACTAAAGAATATAAGTTTCAGTATATTAAGTATTTACCAAAAACTCAATATTTTCGTAGGGGTTGTTAACCCACATATTTTGAGAAATATTCAAAAAAATGAAAATCTTGTTTTAATGCATGGTTGCCTTGTTCACGGACATAGGATGATGGTCAAAGAGGTTTGGAACTTTTGTTATCTCCATTTCTCTTGGGAATAGAGATTTCTTAGTTGTTATTCCACTTATTTAGGTAGTTTATGAAGTTTTTTATTAATTTTTTTAAAACACCAAAGAATAACAGTTTCAATATATAGAGTATTTACTCAAAACTCAATATTTTCGTAGTGGTTAACCCATATATTTTGAGAAATATTCAAAAAATGAAGTTCTTGTTTCAATGCATTGTTGCATCGTTCATTGACATATGATGATGGTCAAAGAGGTTTGAAACTTTTGTTGTCTCCATTTCTTTTGAGAATAGAGATTTTTTAGTAGTTATTTCACTTATTTAGGTAGTTTATGAAGTTTTCTTAATTTAAATGTTAAGACTTAGTAATAATTCTGAAGTACCATGAAAAAGGTTTGGAATATATTAATTCAAATTTAGAATGTGTTTATAATTTTTTTTAAAACACTAATGAATATAAGTTTCAGTATATTAAGTATTTACCGAAAACTCAATATTTTCATGAGGGTTAACCCAAATATTTTGAGAAATATTAATAAAAAATGAAAATCTTGTTTTAATGCATGGTTGCCCCATTCAATGACATAGGATGATGGTCAGAGAGGTTTGAAACTTTTGTTGTCTCTATTTCTCTTAGGAATAGAGATTTCTTAGTAGTTATTCTACTTATTTAGGTAGTTTATGAAGTGTTCTTAAATTAATTATTAAAACTTAGAAATAATTTTCATGTACCATGAAAAAAAGTTTGGCATACATTAATAGAAGTTTAGAATAAGTTTATAATTTTTTTTAAAACACTAAAGAATAATAGTTTTAGTATACTGAGTATTTACCGAAAACTCAATATTTCCGTAGGGATTAACCCAAATATTTTGAGAAATATTTAAAAAAAATGAAAAATCTTGTTTTAATGCATGGTTATATCGTTCACTGATATAGGATGATGGTGAAAGAGGTTTTGAACTTTTGTTGTCACTATTTCTCTTGGTAATAGAGATTTCGTAGTGATTATTCCACTTAGGTACTTTACAAAGTTTTCTTAAATTAATTGACAGGAGTATGAGGTACAAGGTATGTTGAGATACACAATGATGATTTAGGAAGCTGGAGATGATCCTTCTGAAAGGAGTGTAACAGTAGCAGCTCCTGACGAAGCCTGTGGATAAGGATTTGCCTTTCAGAGGAGGAAAGGCTACAAGACAATGGTAGAAGCATAAAGTTCAAAAAAAAAAGACAATGGTAGAAGCATTCTGGGGACAGTAGCAAAGGTTTCATCATCACCAAAACTAGAACGATGGTAATCTCCGAAACCACCATTCTTCACTGTCATATCGCCATGCAAGATGAGAGCAGAAACCCCTAGAGTATGAGTATGATGATGTAGAACAAGATCAAGTTAAACCCTAGAGAGAGAGAAAAAAACGCAGAGCCTTTCTCTCTCCCTCAAGCCTCAAGTGTCCAACTCCAACCTAGGTTTGCGGTCATCTCGACCGTCGAATGTAAAAGCTCGTTTGCAATTCTGGGCTTATAACGTCAAGTAAACACTTAACTTATATTGGGCCTTTATTGGGTTTTAGGTAGCCTAAACCACAATACAACAAATTGCCACGCTGTTTTACCTTGCAAATTGACGACTAATTCAAATGGTTGAACCAGACCCAAAGAAAGCAAATCTCAGACAATGTTGAGACTTGAGAGTCGTCTAACTTATGGTCAAGTCGCCAAATTATATTCAACGATCGAAATTGTCAACACCATACACAAAAATTAATAAAAATCATCTCTCTATTCTATTCACATGACCAAGTTTCTTTAGTAGAAGAAGAATGACTAGTCAAAAGTCATCGGAATGTTCATCATAGTCCTTTAGTTACGAAATCACCTAAGCAATTCTTTACTAACAAAAACAAAGTATGGGAAACAAACTTGTCGACACATAAATTAAAAGGAAAGCCGCGGAAACTTATTGAAGCGTTTCTTCTTGTCTTATTGAAGAATATTAACAAATCCAAAACGTCTGTGCTCCATCCATTCACCTCTCGCTCTCTCTATATAAAGTAGTATTCCACATTTCTATTGCCAAAAGTTCCAAGAAAAAGAAGATAGAAGAAACTCGTATCCCTCTTTTCCTCATAAACTATGGAGAGCAAGAACGTTGACAAACGTGAAGAGTATCATGAAAGGGTGTTTAGTTGCTTTGACAAGACCCAACAAGGGAAGGTTTCTGTTTCCACCATCGAAAGATGTGTGGATGCTATTAAGTCCGGGGAAAAGGCCGTACCAGAAGAGACGACCTATCCACACACTGATAAATCCTTGGAACTCGAGGAATTCGTGAAGTTGGTGGAACAAGGAGCTGAGGAAGACAAGGAGAAGGACTTGAAGCAAGCTTTCAACATGTTCGAAGAGAGTCTACAAGGCATTACACCTAAAAGTTTGAAGAGGATGCTAAGTTTGTTGGGTGAGTCTAAAAGCCTTGAAGAATGCGAGGTTATGATCTCGCAATTTGATATTAATAGGGATGGAATTATTAACTTTGATGAGTTTAGGGTGATGATGCAATAATAATAATATAACTAAATAGCCTAGCCTAGCATTCATTCATCTACTATACTACTACCACCTTTCCTTACCAAAGGCTTGTAAGAACTCTCTGAAATCAAGGTATTATCTCTCTCTATTACTAGTGCATCATCTTCGTCCACCAATCTCGAAACCCACTCTGCAATCTCAGCCGCGCTCGGCCTTAACTCTGCTTCTTCCGCAGTACAATCTCTTGCAATTCTTGCCATTTCATAGGCGGAATCAACTGAATAGCTCTCCCCCAACGTGCTATCCATCACTTCCCTCAGCATTTCCTTCTCTCCGATGAGAACCGCTCTCAGTCTCTTCCACTCGGGAACCCTATTTTCTTCTTCTTGTTCTTGCGTTCCAAGCAACATCTCTGGGGTTTGTCCAGACAAAACCTCCATTAGGATGATCCCGTAAGCGAAAACGTCAGTAGCTGGGGACATAGAACGTACAATGTTGTCATCCTTTGATGAGATGCCAAAGTTTCCGACTTTACCTCTAAGATCTTCATTCAAGAAGATGTTCCTGCTCATGATGTTGCCGTGAACATAGTTAATCCGATGCATAAACTTTAAGGCGATGGCGACATCGTGACAGATCTTGATCCTCTGTTTCCATGCCAAGAAACAGTAACAAGACTCGATGAATTGATTCTTGATGGCCAGTTTGTTGTGGAGCCAATCCCAGAGAGACCCATTCTTTGCATACTCGAAAACAAGATAAGAACAACCACCACCACCACCCTGATGGGATTCTCTGAAACATGTCCCAAGAACCCTCATCAGATTGTGGCTGTAGTAATGTGACTGATCGTTGAGAAGCCCAAAATCGAATGTTTTTATTACACCAGCGCTCACTTGCTTGATAGCCAAGTCTTTGCCATTGAGAGAACCGAAATAAACGGAACCTTGGATGTGATTGCTAGAGCTGAAACTGTCAGTGGCTTTCTCCAGCTCCTCGAACGCGTAAATCTCCACAAGGGGCTTTCGGGGAGTTGTGGTGCCAACAACAAGAACAGAATCCAATATGGAACCGTCCTGTGAACCACCTTCAAACGAGATTTTCTTGTCACTGGTGGTTCGGATGCTCAGGCTCAGCTGCCGCGTCTCTGGATCTTTATTGCTTATCCAGCTTTGCAGACGCGTCTCTTTCTTCCAGTGCAAGTAGCCCAACACCATGAGAGTGATAAGACCGATAACTCCGGCAATCGCGCTGCACACAGCGATCATCAGCTTCTTCATCTTTGACAGTTTTTTCTTCTGGCGACTCGGGAAGAGCGTGGCGTTCTGTGGTTTATGATAAAGAGGTATGAGAGCAGGGGTGCGTGGAACCACTCCAGAGTTGTTGTTTGCAGACACAATAGCATCCTCTGTTGTGTTGAACCTGTCTGCCATGCTTGAAACGCTTTCTCCCTGATCACTCACGGGATATGTGACGAGAAACCTGCCTTCTTCTTGTGGGCAACAACACTTGACCGCCAACCGTAACTTCACGTTCTCGTCGAGGCTCTCCTCCGAAACTTGAGGATTCTTGTCTCTTATAGACCTGCAATCAATATGGAGGTTTGAGTGGCAAACGTAGCTAGAGAAGGATTCTTCTGGATCGCAGCTAAGCAGATCATGTGAAGTTGCAGAGAGAGACCATGTGATGATGATGATGAAGACTAGAAGACTTTTTATGCACTCTTTACTAACTGAACCAGCCATGTTCACGTTTAGAATAGCTGCGGCATTACAGTTTAGACCTGTCTGTCTGTATATATTGGCGAACAGAAAGTGACAACTTTTTTATTTTAAATTAAATTTGATTGATTTGTTGCAAAGAAATATTTGATGAGTTGTTTTGTACACATGACCTCCACTTGGATATATATATATATATATATATATATATATATATATATATATATATATATATATATATATATATATATATATATATATATATATATATATATATATATATATATAATTATATTACTACTAGTAAATCACAAGGTTAAAGTACCCGTAAAGCATCATACTATTGGTTTTTGATATTTTTATTGGAAAGCAAAGCAGAAACGAGTATCGGAGCCACTGAGTTTTGTAACTTTTGTCGACAGCAGGGGTGGCTATGAATCCCAAGTAAAGTTTTATGTAATCAATTAATTAGAAAGGACATCTTCTTGTGCTTGGTACCTTATTCTTCGTAAACTCAACAACATTCACAAAGTGTGCAAAGTCCAAGCTAAGTGAATCTCAATGCTACACTCTCGCTTTGTCCTAAGAAGATTATATATATATTGTTTAGATACGCGATTGTTTAAATGCATTTTCATTATGTCACCAAATTTAATATTGAAATTATCCCAAATGATGTTTTGGTGTTATATTTTATTTTTATCTCAAATTATAAAACCAAATTTACATTAGAAATAATACTATTTATTTAAATTTAATTTTAATATTCTAATTATTTATAATTAATAAATATTAATTTCTTATATTTAAATTATATATTTATTTGTTATTTTGTAAATTTATTTTTCTATAGAAATATTAATTAAAATTAAAATTTTATATTATTAAAACTACAAATGTAAAAGTATATAAGATATTTTATTTTGTTACAATGTGGTGCAAACGGTAATATTTTAATGATATTTTTAACTGAAAAGTAAAATAAATAAAATTTTAATTTTAGTTTTATAAAAAATATAAAATACTATGATATATTTTTAGTTACAAATTCAAAATAGTTATTAAAAATTAATAAAATTATATTATTAAATGAAACATAATAAAATATATTTTTAATATTTGATATAATAAATTATATTATATTAAATTTGATATAACACCATTTATAAAACATCAAATTTAGTGTAATGGTGTAATTTTTGATGTTTTATTAGAGTTTAAATTACATCAAATTTGATATTTTGGTATCTGACCTAAAAACAAGGTTTAAGTTGTGCTCGCTCCCATTGTTTTCGATTTTGTTGGGGTATCATCATCATAGTCATTGTCCATGTTTCTTTTAACTTTATGATGTAAACAAAATTAAGACTCGCACCAAAAGCCTGGTCATACCTAGACTTTATAATCTACTGTATGCAAGCTTGCAAAGTAATAACCACAGGTGCAAACACGCATATATCTTTTTTGTGTTAATCTAGTAACACTTCCTTGTTGGCTGAGACCTGATAAGTATCTCACACCAAGCACACACTTGCCCATTTGTAGTTCAGATTAGTTTGGACTTTTGGCGTAGCGACAATAGACTTTAGTATTTTGTCTTGCGCCAATATCATTCGGATATTGAGAAAATGTTACGAAATGCCATAAGTACATTTCTAGTTGCAAAAAGTTTTCAAGCCAACTCATACAAAAATACTGTAAAACAAATAAAAGGTAGAGTTAATTTTTAATATCCAATGGTTTGGTCGACTGAAATCCAAAACGCAGTGTGTGAAGAATAATGATATGGGAATTGATAGTAAGTAGGGTGGGAAACAAAAACAGGATGACACAAAAACATTATCAAGAAACTGAAAAGACATGCAAAACAAAGCAACGACAAAAAGCATCTAGGAGCAAAAGGCTAAGTACTCTTTTAGGTCTATTTTGCAATAAATCCCTAAGTTGACCTATAAAAAAAAATCAAAAAGAAAACGAGACAAGAAGTTTAGTTTTAACATGTGACTATAAAATTAGCAGTAGTGTGCATTTTCTTAATTTTACATTCAAGATACATGCGCACAGTAAAACGATCACACCTATCGTATAATCAGGACCGATTTAACTCTATCAGAACTCTTAGACACAAATATTTTTAGGCCTTATAATAACTAGTTTTAATCTTATTATTAAAATTTTAAAATAAATTAACTAAATTTATTATTTTAGGTGAGTCATAGGGTAAATATATTGTTTGCCCTCTACATTTAACCGGTCCAGCGTAACCTATAACACATAATACATTGCACACTAACCTTAAACTCATCACCCAATTCCTGTGTTATTGAGTGAAGAAATAGAATCCCGGACTCAAACAATATCATGATGTCTATAAATACATACTATAGTCTTGTGTTGAGGGAACTATATATAACAGCTCCAGTTCTTGAAACCAAGACTATATTAAACGATTCACGATACAGTAACTTTTAAATACTGTGCCGTCTAAGCTCCACCGCCAACACGTGCAGCTTCCAAATGTTCCATTTATTTAACAAAGACAGAAACAAGTACTATTATTAGCTAAAGGACTTGAAAATTTATCTTAGAATTATTGCCTTGTCATGGCATAAATGAATATTTAGAAATGGGCTCAAGTGGTGAGTTGGGCTTTTTTAACGGTGGCCCGCATTGGGAAAATAGCTCCGAACACTCCGCGACGATACAGTCTGCAACAGCTGCATCGATGGTGAAGAGCCTAAGCCGCCGTCTACCTAATCCAGGAACCAGGGGGAGCAACAGATGGACTTACTCACTTTAAGGGAAAGATCGATCCTCTGTCTGTGTAGGATGAGAGAGGCCTAAGTCTTACCTCAATATCTAAGTGTTGGCTACCTGTGCCTCAGTGCCCACACCTATCCAAGAATATCAAAGGTTACGAGGGGATTTCCATAAGCAAATGGCATTACATCTCCATAGTATTAAACATTTGTGTCAAAAGACCTTGTCCATCATTCTAGGCATGGGTGTCTTGTCTTCCAAAACCAGGCTCCACGGTTTTCGTGATATGTTTTAAAATCCTATACCATTTTGTTTAAGATATATTTATTTACAAATACAATAAATAAAATTTAGTTCAATATTTGAAAGATCCCACAAATCAGTGCACAACGATTATGATTGAGACAGCTATTACACTTAAATGTAAGATCTGTTTATAGAAAACATCTAGATGAAAAACATTGAGAATCCAATACTTATAATCATGCATGTTTAAGAAAAGTATAATAGTACACAATATCTAAGAGTTTATGCTGTTTTTTACGTATAGTAACAACTAACAAGTTTAGAAAATCTAAATTTAGAGGGCTTGTGCATGGATCCACTTAAATGTTTTGTCTCTTTTTCTCTCACAAAGATTTTTTAATTGTTAAAAAGATAATTTTAGCACTTTCTAAATTAAAAAACACAGAGATGTTTAAACTTTATTTTTGAAAATAATTAAATTTCTTTTATGAAAAAGTTGACGACTCTAAAATCCTAGATTCCTTTATCAGGAATTTGAAATTGGTGACACTAAGAACTTGAAAATCTTATGCTATAATTGGATTATACACCCTAAAATTATGTTTGAAAAAAAGATATTTCCAAAATAACTTGACAAGTTATAGTAAAATATCTATAAATATAGGGATAAATATATGTCTGACTGCATACAGTCAACCAATTATACATGTTTTATTAATAACAGTTTGACCAAAAAAGATAGTTAACACTATATTAGTATAATTGTTTGGAGAATAGAGGTCAAACGGTTCCAAAACCTAAATGTATAATTTTGGGCCTGTTATTATTATTACTGATCAAGGGTAAGAGAGAAGAATGCAATCATCAAATGAAAAAGCCTTTGAACTTTTGAGTTTTCTTTTGATTATAGTATTTGTTAACTATGTGTTTTGCGATGGAAGTGGAGCCAACTCCGATTTGAATCTCACAGTTAGCATATCTCCGCATCCATTACCTGTAGAGACAAGCTCCAAGGTTCCTTCTCCATTACCTGTAGAGACAACCTTCAAGTTTCCTTCTCCATTGCCTGTTATCCCTCCGGATGGTGAGAAAAACTTTGGGAAAGGAAAGATAGATCTTGGAGGTCTTGAGGTGATCCAAGTCTCCATCTCAGAAACAACGTCACAGAGGGTATGGAGAGCATTTGAGGGAGGGCCCGACAACATGGGAGTCAGCATCTTTGAACCCATCAATCTTCCTGCTGGTTTCTTCACACTTGGTTTCTATGCACAACCCAACAACCGTCTGCTTTTCGGTTGGGTTCTTGTTGCAAGAGACGTATCCGGGAATAGCTTGAGACCACCCGTTGACTACATGGAACTCGGCAACACTACCTCCCTCGTCATCAATCAAGATGGGCCTGCATATTTTTGGCAGCCTTTATGTCCCAACGGGTACGGAGCGGTTGGCGTATTTGTCACTACTTCTCCGCTGAAGCCCTCTTTAAGACAAGAAACAATAAGCTGTGTGCGTTCGGATCATACGGAACAGATGAGCGAAGCAGATGCATGGGTATGGGGGATAGAAGGGGTTACTGTTTCTAGTCTGAGACCTGCCAACAGAGGAACAGCGGCAGCTGGCGTGTACACAGGGACATTCAGCTTTCAGCAACTAAATTTTCCTCTTCCGTCTTTGTCCTGCCTGAGAAATACAAAATTTGACTTGTCTAGCATGCCAAACCAAGATCAGACCAGAGATTTGTTTGGAGCCTATTCGCCTTTGATTTATTTTCATCCGAGTGAGGAGTTCCTTCCTTCCTCTATCGAATGGGTTTTCTCTAACGGTGCCTTGTTATACCAGAAAGGTAACGAATCTAACCCCGTCCCGGTTCAACCCAACGGTTCAAACCTTCCGCAAGGCGGCTCGGATGATGGCTTATACTGGTTGGATTATCCGGCGGAAGAGAGCACAAGGGAAAGGGTTAAGAGGGGAGACTTAGAGAACACAAAGGTGTATTTACACATCAAACCAATGTTTGGAGGCACTTTCACTGACATTGTCGTCTGGATATTCCTTCCTTTCAACGGCAATGCCCACCTCAAGATTTTATTCATCAAGAGCCTCTCCCTAGGGGATGTCGGTGAACATATTGGAGATTGGGAACACGTTACCTTGCGGATCAGCAACTTCAACGGCGAATTGTGGCGCGTCTACTTCTCTGAGCACAGTGGAGGAAGTCTAGTGGAGGCATGCGATCTAGAGTTCCAAGGTGGAAACAAGCCTGTGGCTTACGCGTCTCTTCACGGACACGCAATGTTCTCAACACCCGGACTGGTGTTGCAAGGCCAAGACGGAAACGGCATAAGGAACGACATGGCCAGAAGTGACAAGTTCTTTGATACTGCTTCTGGTTATGAGGTGATCGCAGGACAAGGAATCGTGGAGCCACCCTGGCTGAACTATTTTAGGAAATGGGGACCAACCGTCCAACATGACCTTCAAAAGACCCTTGACGGTATTACCAACACATTGCCCGGATTTTTGCGTAAAAAGTTCCGTAAACTCATTGATAAAATACCTCATCAAGTCCTTGAAGAAGAGGGTCCCACTGGACCCAAAGTCAAACAGTCTTGGAACGCTGATGAATAATATTCATTCACTCATTCCTGTCTCTGATCCACATATTAATTTGATCTAAAATAAATAAACAAACTACTTTGGTTATTTGATATTATAAAATATCAATTAACAAAATCAAAATAAGTGCTTAATTGCTTCTGCTGGAAGGTGAGGCCAAACGAGGATTTTTATTTTGTTGATTGTTTTACTTAAGTTTGACTATCCAAACGGTATCAAATTTGAATGAGTAATTCCTTTAGATAGCTATTTTAGTTTGTTTGTCACAAAAATAGTTTTTAAGGAAGAAAATGACCAAAATATTTTTTTTAGAAGCTAAAAAATTCATTTATATGCATTTATACCCCTAGGGTTAACTAATTTGGACTTTAGGGTTTAGAGTTAAGGGGTGGTTTGGGGTTAGGGTTTCAAATTTCAAAAAAAAAAATTAAAAAAATCAAAATTTCAAAAAAAAAAAGTCTATTTTGATCATTTTATTTTTTGAGGGCTATTTTTGTGACAAAAACTTAAAAAGGGCTATTTAAGAGAATTGCCCAATTTGAATACTATAAAAAAAAAAAAAATTACGCCAATTGATTTGATCTAGTATTTAACAGTATTAAAAAACTAACGAATGTGCTCTCACGTTGCTTTCAATATATGTATCTCTTCATAAGATACATAAAGATGTAAATAAGTGCTTAATTGCTTCTCAACTAAACTTAATTCTTAGACAATAACATTATAATAGGAGTAGTTTTTACTGATGTTTATTAAAATCTAGAAAAATAAAATGTGGGTTGGTTTACTCAAAGAAGAAAGGAGAAAATACGATGAATGAAAACATTTTACTTACATTCAAAAGAACCATAGTGATCACTGACTTTATTCGGATAGTTTTGACAGGAAATGCAAATCTGGTTCTCTTCATCGAGATCCATCTCTCCGGCGAACGCGGACTTGCATCCCACCATCCATGTGAGCCGTGAGCATTGGCACAAAAACCGGTTTGTCCGTACTGATCGGTTCAATGTGAAAACGGTTAAGCATGGAAGCCACAACGTACTTCATCTGCACGTACGCCATCTCTTCCCCGAGACAAACCCTGGGACCTGCTTGAAAAACCGGAAACTTGAAAGGGTTCACTTTCTTCAAAACTCTGCAGGTCTTATTATGTTCATAAGACTCAAACCATCGGTTTGGTTTAAACTCATCCCAATCTTTCCCCCAAAGCTCCTCCATTCTCCCCATCCCATATGGAAAATACGTAACCCGGTCTCCCGCACGCACCGCCGTACCGTCTGGTAAACGGTCATCGGTGAGGGCGTGTTTGGAATCCCAAGGCACGGGAGGATACAATCTCATCACTTCACACAAGCACGCTTTCAACAGACTCAGTCGCTTGAGTGATTCGTAACCGAAGCCATCCTTAACCGATCTGATTTCATTAACTAGCTCACACTTGGTTGTCTTGTGACAGGAGATTAACGAAAACAACCGTGTGGTGACCGCCGAGGTCGTGTCCCTCCCGGCCATTACAACACTAATTACCATATCTCTCACAGCCTCGTCGCTTTCTCCGGCGACAATCAATCGCGACAGAAAATCATTATTATTATTATTACTATTAATATTCTTCTTCTTCTCTCGAATGATCTCATTGACGCAGCTATGAACTTTTTGGACAGCGTTTCTGAGGTCTTTCTCAGATCCAAAACCGACCAGTCTCTTCAGCTTCCACACGAAAGACAGCGGTGCGGAACCACGTTCAGCGCTAACCGCAGCCGCAGTCTGAAACGCTCGATCGAACTCAGAAACCGGTGACGACGGGTTTAAACTGCAACGATCGATCCCGAGGAAAACAATGCAGACAATGTTGAAAGTGAATCTCCGGAGAAGCTCTTGGAGATCGAAGGGTTGAGAATCTTGGGAGGCAGCGTCCAAGAAGCACAAAAGCTCATCCTCCACCTCTTTCCTCAAAACGTCAACGTATATTAGAGATATATTGGGAAGCAAGATATGTATCTTGCGGACCATAAGTTACGGACCATTAAAGTCCGATTGTGAAGTGAAGCCCATGAAGTCTATGAAGCCCAAACCAAAGATTATTATATAAATCCTATTGTGATAAGGATTAGTTAATTTAGATATATATCATAAGATTTAGATAAGTTCTATTCCTAGTTGAGATAGATCTAAGTCTTGTGTATATATACAACTCT
>MU106416.1:0-15053 GCA_012274485.2 Sinapis alba | reverse complement strand
CTTTTTAGGTAGCCAAGGGTATGAAACAGAGACCTCTACTTCACGTCCATTTGAGAAGCCCGTGATAATTTTATTTGGTAGGTCAACCAGCAAACTAACACGGACCCATATCTTTGCCACCTCGAAGTTTTCCTTCCGTTCTGTCTCTGGAGCAAGAGAGACTGGTTTCCCGATGGCAGTCGCTAGCCTACTCAGACTTTGTTTGTTGAAGAGCAAGTACGGTACTCCTCGTAACTCTACTGGAACAACCGCAGTGGTCAGCTGAGGCTCTTCCTTTGCAAAGTCTGAGGACCATGGAGCTACAAACATTGGACTCCCTGCTATCATCCATGCCGGACGACTGAGAAGAACGTTTCTTGTTCTCTCATTTGTAACTTTAAGAAGAAAGCATCCCTGACCAACTTTATGAACAAAAATCCTTGGTCCATTGCGAGCCCAAACCGCGTTGACAACACCAATAACACGCCCTTTTGAGGGAATATCCCCTTGAAATCGAGCGAAGATAAATTCCTTAAACTCCTCCTTTGCCTCCTCGATATTCTCATCTGGAATGAGTACAAAGGGAGCACCCGAGATGTGTTTAGACGGAGAACCGAGCTCGTTGAGCTGAGCAGACTGCCTAATCAAATTTGCAAGCTTCAGAGGAGAGGGTTTTAATGGATCCACTCCCATAGTTGGCTTATAGGAATGATTTACCTCCTTAAGAGAAGCAGGGCCAGAGGATGAACCTTCAACAGCGCTGAGAATGACGGTAGATTCTACTATCTTTGCAGGGGATAGATTTGGAAAAGGAACTTGCATATCAGGGATCTGAGCAGAGGTTACGGTTCCAACTGATTCAGTAGAGAAATTGCCGACATTAGAAGGAACCTGAGGAGCAACTGCTTTGTAAACTTGTGACGCCGGAGCACCAGAGGCGAGACGCGGAATTCGAGACGATGGTGAGAAGAAAGCAGGAGCTTGCTTTTTCTTTTTCTTTATCTTAGCCATCACAGGAAGGTGACAGAGAAGACAGAGTGAGTAGAGAAGAAGGAATGGGGTAGAGAGTTCTCAGCGGTGGCGTGAGGCCAGATCCGCCGGTGCGGAGAGGGGAATCAGACTCTAATCGCCTTTTCCGGTGCGGAGACTTCCACAGCGTTGGCCTACAGATTTGATTCGGGTATGAACTCCTTGGTAAGTGGTAACCACCACTTCTTCATCTCCTGATAGCCTCTGCACTTGCTTCTTCACTCTGCATCCTTTTTCTGTGCACTTATAATAGCTCCTACATACGCATGAGTGTTTTCAGTATTTATCATGCACCAGCCAAAATTTTTTTAAAAAAAAGAAGGCACATATGTATGTAGGTACCTGGGGAATGGATTGTTCTTGACAGCTTTTTGGCCGTACTTCCTCCACCTGTATCCATCATCGAGAATATCAACCTGACTTCTTGTCTGGAAAGCAAACCTGGCTTCTCTCTCTTTCTTCTTACTCTTGTGTTTCTCTTCTTCGTTAGTGTTATGCTGTGGTAACGAGGAGGACCTGTTGATCTGAGTTGCACACTCATGTGTTTGATCACCAGACAAGCGACGTCGATCAACCGATGAAGATGGAAACAACACCTGACATGACCTATCCTCCATTTCTTGCTCCCCTCTGCGCCTTCTGTGGAGAGAAAGAATCAATGTTTTTGAACTTGTAATTAAATTCCAAAAAGACTAGTAGCCAGGTCACGTGTCTTTGACTATGTGTGAAAGGTGAGAGAGGCGTAGACGGCAACGAAATAACAAAAGGAAAGAAAGAAAGACGAGAAAGTGAGATGGGCTAGATTAGCGGATTAAAAGAGTTTGGTGGAAAGTATAAAGAAAAGTTGTGGCGGCTTCATCATTCTGATTATGACTACTACTTACAATAATTCAAAGTTTCCAACTTCTGGACCTGGTGCAACGGATTCCAATATCTGTTGGGCCTCTGTACTATCAAACTTTTTGGTTTCCCTTGATCAACACTTACATTTTCATCACTTGAGAGATGGGACCTTGTCTCTTGTGGGATTACTGCTGACTCGTATTAGAAGAAGCTTCAAAGTAGGTGTCTGCTCCAAAGGTTTTTGTTTTACATTATTTGAGATTGAGATTTCATTACAGGGTCGTATATGGGTCCTGAGATATTCAGGGTCCCAATTGTTTAATTTGAAATCAGTATACCCTGATTGGTGATCGATTTCGATGGTAGGTTTATCAAAGAGGCGATTTAATGAACATATCAAAGAAGTATATTGATTGAAGTCGAATGTTTGATGAAGAATAAAGCAAGAACAAACAATATGAAAATCTTAGTTCTAGGTTTGCTCTGATTGTATGTGTGAATATCTTCTTTCCATCCCGACTTCTTTTTTATATATCACCCGTTTGTCTCAACAAAGTCAGTTTAGCAATTCGTGGGCCGACTTCGATCTTTGTTCTTGGGCCGAGATCGCGTCTAAATGGGCTTATGTCGGGTATATGCAATCTATCCCAACTGCTGGGGAATACAAAAATGAAAATATTAGCGTAATATAATATGTAAGCAGTGGCATACCTAAATTTAAAAGAAATTATACTGAATTTGAAAAATTTATAAGGTGCAACTGCCCCTTCTTTTCTTTCTAGAACTATATACAATGAAACCTCTATAAATTAATAATGTTGGGACTACACCAAAACTATATTTTTTTTATTAATTTATAGAGATTATTAATTAATCGATATACTAATTGAACCAAAAATTCAATCTGGAACTATAAAATTATATTAGTTTATAGAGATTTTTAGTATATATTAATTTATAGAGTATTAATTTAAAGAGGTTATACTGTATTCCTTCCATTTCAATAAGATACATGTTTTAGAGTTTTCACACATATTAAGAAAATATCTTAAATTTTGATTATAAATATCTTATTTTATGTGTTTAACTACTTCCTATAAAAGATAGCCAATCAAAAACAATAAACATAATTTTTTTTTGAAACTTACTATTTATAATTATTACATATATCGAAAATGTAAAAAATTAATCTTTTGAAACAATTTTTTTTCTCTAGAATATAGATCATTTTGAAGCGGAGGGAGTACATGAACATGTAAAGAAGTTGTAAATTTTTTTACCTTAAATGTGTGTTGAGCTGGATTATTGAAAAGATAAATTAATGATATATTAAAATTAATTTGTGGTATTGTGTGAGTAAAAATAAAATAACAAAAATTGTATGTTGATTGTATGGTAAATAAGTCTCCACTATCATCCAAGTCCACACTTTCTCCTTTTGAATACCTTTTACACAACCACATTCACCAATAAAAGAGCATTTTATTGATGGTACTCGACTACTGATATCTCTCATATATAATCCTAATCCATAACATTTGGGCTCTCATCTCATGAATCATGATCGCATTGTACAAACACTGGACACTTTTTTGGGAAATTAGCGATCCTAACTATTGGAGAGAAGATCACACATCGAAAATATGTAAGGGACAAGAGTAACATATAAGGGACTTGGGCCAATCCACTTAATGCCAATTGATTATAAGTTGGAAGTCCAAAAAACTTATCACTAACTAAGGAGAAAAGAATTAAGAGTTTAGTGCTGTATCAACTCAGGAATGAGCTTGAGAAGAAAAGAGAGCTCACTCTCAGAGAAGTTTGGCTTTGGCTTATTAAGTTATTAGTATCATGAGCATCTCTGTTGGATGGCTTCATCATCTCCCTCACAGTCTCTGTCATCTCTACCACATGATCCACTATGACTCCTTATATTCCCAACATGTAATAATGAGAAAACAAAGAAGGTCTCAAAATCTACAGAAAAGAGGCGTCTTCGTCACGGCAAGAACGTGAAGCCCATTACAAAGCTGAGGAATTAGGGTGCGAAACGGGCCAGCCAGAGCCTCTTCGAGTTTAATCTGACGTTTGGGATGTAGTCAAAGCCCAATAGGCCTAACTTATGATTAGAAACATGGTGGGATAGAACTGAGGACGGGTACATCCTCGTATTTTTATCATTTGCAATTTGCATTTTTATCGGCACATCAGCTCATCAGTTGTCCATTGGTCTGAAGTGAAATTATCATATACTGTATAGTACTTTTTTGGATGTCGGCAAGGAAATAGTCATCTGAATTATTTTATGGTTAAGAATTGGGGAAGCTATTATGCAATGATTGGAGGAAAATAGATGAGTGTGGCTACCTTTATTATTAAAAAAATAAAAATAAAACCCGAAATAGAAAAGCAGGGCAGATCCGTAGGTGGAGTTAATACTCCACCCAACGACATTAATTCGTAGTTAGGAAGGGACAAGAAGGGGGCTTCAGTTATAATAATCCTGTTCTTGTCTTAAAAATCGAGGATCTCCTCCTCTCTTCGATATTTCTTCTTTTCTCGAAAGAAAGAGATGGCGGCGGAACGGAAAAAGGAAACGATTCGTCTGGAGCCCGAATCCGTCATCCCTATCCTCAAACCCAAGCTCATCATGACCTTAGCTAATCTCATTGGTCAGTCTCTCCAATTCTCTATTTGGCTAGGTCGGATTAGACAACACTGATTCAAAACTTTAGTCACATATTGTAATCGATCCTCAGTTAATGTAAATGATTTGCCTAGTTTTTCTTTTCTTTTTTGATGCCTCAGACTTCCACAAAATCGTGTCTTTTTTTTTTTTCTTTTTGCAGAACATAGCAATGATAGACAAGAGTTTCTCAAGCTCTGCAAGAGAATTGAATACACTGTCCGAGCTTGGTATAATCTTCAGTTTGAAGATTTGATGGTGTTTACCCTCTTCCTATTTATGTTCTATCTTTCTTCTTAGAAACGTGTTTGCACTCATATTTGTTCTCATCTGCAGCAACTCTACTCTCTTTTTGATCCTGTACACGGTGCTCAGAAACTCCAGCAGCAGAACCTGACTTCTCAGGAAATTGATGTGCTTGAACAGAATTTCCTCGCTTACTTGTTTCAGGTATTAATTAGCTTTCTTTCGTCCTTGTGTTATGTCAGTGTTCTTGAATGCCTCCTCCTTTTCCTTTCACAAGGTTATGGACAAGAGCAACTTTAAAATTACAACAGATGATGAGATCGAGGTTGCACGCTCTGGGCAGTATCTTCTGAATCTTCCCATCAAAGTTGACGAGTCAAAGGTTTAATCCGACAACAGTTAGCCACATCACATATATATGTATATATTACTCTCTCTTAACCAGCAGTTTTCTTCCTTTGGTGTATATGAAGCTTGACAAGAAGCTACTCAAGAGATATTTTGAGGAGCACCCACATGAAAATCTTCCAGACTTTTCTGATAATGTACAGTTTCAGTTTTGTAGATTTATAATAGCAAGAATTATATAGTTTCATAATAATGCCTTTCTTGACCGACGTAGATGTGCTTAACAAATCCATAAAATTGTGTTTTACCTACCCAATTTTTTGTAGTATGTCATCTTCAGGCGTGGTATTGGGATGGATAAGACCACAGATTTCTTTTTCATGGAGAAATTAGATGTGATCATATCACGTATTTGGTCATATTTCCTGAAAATCACTTGGTAAACGCAAGTTATCCCATTCTTAAAGTTCCTAAATGATGCTTCTGATTCATTACACCTTTGAGTCTTATCCTCCGCATTGGTTACAGGTTAGATAAGTTACGTGCCAACCGGTCAAGCAGACTTCACAAGAAAGATCCCAAAAAAGATGATGAGACAAACCCTGACGCAGATAATGAGGACTTGTATGTGGAGCGTATTCGCCTTGAGAATACACAACTGAGGTACGTCTTGCTTGTTGTGATTCTCTTCCCACCCAACTTGGACAACTGTATATATAATTAATGGCTTTTCTCAGCTTTAAGAGTTTCTTGAGCAAGCTCACGATACAAGAGCCTACGTTTGATAGAATGATTGTTGTTTATAGGTAAGGTTTTATGTATGTTCTTGTTTCATTTCATCTATTTTTCGCTTTGTGGTTTAAGAAGGATGTGGTTGCAGGCGAGCCAGCTCCAAAACAAATCTAGAACGAGGAATTTACGTCAAGCATTTTAAAAACATTCCTATGGCCGACATGGAGATTGTGCTTGTAAGTTTCTCTCCTCTTCTTGCCTTTCCTTCTGTCTCTATGCATGCTGGATTTTGTAGCAAATAACATTTACTTACGTCTTTTTGCAGCCCGAGAAAAGGAATCCTGGACTGACTCCAATGGATTGGGTCAAATTTCTAATATCTGCCGTAGTTGGTCTGGTTGGTCTCCTTCTTTTCCTATTGCGGCTCATGTATGTGTATCATAGACTTTCTTTCTTTCTCTACAGGTAGCCGTGGTCACTTCAGTTGAGATGCCAAAAGCAGACCCATGGGTAATCTTTGCAGTTCTCTCCACAGTGGTTGGTTATTGTGCCAAAACATACTTCACGTTAAGTGTTTTTCCTATTTGTCCTTGCCCTTCATTCTTGCGTGTTAGTTAGACTTATCGCAAAGTTGTTTTACTTCAGTTTCCAGCAGAACATGGCGACGTACCAGAACTTGATAACGCAGTCAATGTATGATAAACAACTAGACAGCGGGAAGGGAACGCTATTACACTTATGCGATGACGTTATTCAGCAAGAAGTAAAAGTTCCTGCCTGCATGAATCTTAGTCTTATTCATATGTGCGTGAGAATGCCTTTAGAATAGGAACATACACAGCCTAATTTTGGGTTACACGCCCGCGCAGGTAAAAGAGGTGATGATTTCCTTCTACATACTAATGGAGCAGGGGAAAGCTACCTTGGAGGTACATAATACCAAATTTACTCTTTTGGTATTTATCATTAGCGAGTGCTGACTTGAGTTGGTGGGAATAGGATCTGGATCTGAGATGTGAGGAGCTTATAAAGGAAGAGTTTGGTGAGAGGTGTAACTTTGATGTGGACGATGCAGTCCAGAAGCTAGAGAAGTTTGGGATCGTTGCCCGTGACACCATTGGGAGGTACTACTGCATGGGGCTGAAGCGAGCCAACGAGATCATAGGGACCACCACCGAGGAGCTTGTCCTTAAGGCCAAGCAAGGCGTCACCCCTTCTTGAACTCTTACTACCTTCTCTTCTTTAACATTTGTTCTCTTCTCATCTCACTATAACTCTTTAAGTGACAGAATGTATTGTCGGTTGTTTTCAAATCCCAAATGCAAACAATTCAATTCACCGAAAATAATAGTCTGATATGCAACATACAATATTTAACTATATTGTTAAGGCGGCAGGCAAAGNACAAAGCCTGAAGAACTTTTAAGGAAGACCTACAAAAAGTCTCTATTCCCGGCTGCAGATAGCTCAACGTCTATGTATATATATCACCTTGGTACTGTTGTCCTCTCCCATGAGCTCAGGTTACTGTAGAAACCAAATACAAATGGGTCGACAAATAGATTGCCTCCCAAACAACTGCAACCGACCTCACGATCGAACTGCGTACACATAAGACCTACTGTCAATTAAGACAACAAGTTGACTTCATCATATTGAAACAAACGCACAAGTACTTGGACTCCAGCAATGTCAAGTCGACAAAACAAGAAATACTCTTCTAGTTAGTTAGTCCTAAATCTAGATATATGATATTATGATTTCACAAAAAATGCAACTGACATTTGTAATCTTGATTGGTTTTGACTAGAACTGGCAGTAATTAAGGCCTCCTTCTACATATTTCTGTCTGATCATGAAACTGATGAGCCTTTTTGTTTTTCCATTTTCTTATTAAAAATTGGGCTTGGTTATTGACTTATGAGTCAATCTTTTTTTGGTTGTTTCTAGGTGGAGGAACTCCGTATTTTTTTCCGGTTCCATACAATCTGGTGAAGATAGTTTCTATTCTTAAATATTTTAGATTTTTAAAAAATGCACAAGATCAGAATATTTCCAGGTCTGTTGTTTGTGCGCGAGCAACGGGAGAAGTTCAATCTTCAATGCAGTTGTTATGCCTCGCAGTTAACGGGCTTCTAATTATTTTTATCTGCTCTCTATTCCAGATTGACATAAATATAAATCCTAGGCTTCCATCCTACTCTGTAAATTACCTGGAAAATCCGATGTAGATCATCAATGAAGCTGAGAAAGCAGCTGCGAAAGATATTTGTAGTCTCATACAATTCACAGAGAACAATCGCGTCGCCAATATGGGAAAGAACCTTACTCCATGGAGATCATTTTGAAGAAAGCTGTATGTGAGATGCATGGCGGCTGATGGAGTAAACAGACTTTATGCATCAGGGAAGATGGTTGTGATGAAAACAAATATGTGTAAGAAGGTGTTCAAGCTGATCACAGTCACAGATTTCATGACTAGTGACGTTTATCAAGGCTCCTTGATATATGAAGGAGATCAAATTATGGTACTGTAATCTTTTCGCCAATAAATTAGTAGTGTTAGACTTCTGCCTGAACTTGTGTAATCTATTCCAGTGAACTAAGAGTGTTTTACATGATATGTGCACGCGGAACTTCTGTTGGAGCAGCCAAGAGAACAGTTACTGAACTGGATATTACAGTGGAGTTTTAATAGAGGAAAATGTAGTTTTGGATATTTCAGGCTGACTATTGGCCCAGTAAGAAAGCCCATTTAGGTGTCGTATACTACTAATACTCCAAATATATTTCTGGGTCCAATAATAATTTGTCTGCTTCAGTGAATAATTCAACACACACCCTGCTGATTTGAAAATCCTTTGGTTTGCGAGCGAGGTTGTATTTCTCGCCTCGATCTATATTCTTTCAATTGCTGTTTGTTTACTAGTAGGCGAAACTCTGGTTCCATGTGTTAGGTTTTGTCCTTTTGTTGGCTGATTCTTGTGCGTATGTCTTACAGAAGCTGGTTCTCTGAGTTAAAGAGTATGAACGAAGAAGGCTGCATCCTCCCGTACCTCTCTGGTTAGTCTATGATCTTATTATAACAATTGCTCATCACCTCTCTCCCTTTCCGACATGTCAATTGAGACCTACGATCTTCTGTTTGGCACGGTCTCACTTTATATATTTATTTGTTTATTTTTGTTTGTAGATGGCATCAAACAAAAGTCTACAGATCAAAGATGGCCTCTTCCCGGGGAGCCTAAATGTGTTATCTGCTGTCGTTACGGTGAGTACATTTGTGACGAGACCAATGATGACATCTGCAGTCTCGAGTGTAAGCAAACACTTATGAACACTAAAGTTTCTCCTGCCACTGATGAGTGCTTCTACCCTGGATTTTCTTCCACCGATTCTCTACTGCTTAGAAGCAAGCTTGAGATTCATGTCCAAGGAGCAGCCGTCCCTCCTCCTATCCTGACTTTCACTTCTTGTGGACTTCCTCCTAAGCTTCTTCTTAACTTAGAAACGGCTGGATATGACTTTCCCACTCCTATCCAGATGCAAGCAATTCCAGCTGCTTTAAGCGGCAAAAGTCTGCTCGCTTCAGCTGACACTGGCTCCGGGAAGACTGCTTCTTTTCTTGTTCCTATTGTTTCTCGTTGTGCATGGTATCGCTCCGAGCATCCCTCAGACCATAGGAACCCCCTGGCTTTGGTTTTGGCTCCAACTAGAGAGCTCTGCGTCCAAGTTGAAGATCAGGCAAAGATGCTCGGAAAGGGGCTGCCATTTAAGACTGCACTCGTTGTAGGTGGTGATCCCATGTCTGGACAACTCTACCGCATTCAGCAAGGTGTAGAGTTGATTATTGGCACCCCAGGTCGGCTTGTGGACCTTCTAGCAAAGCACACCATTGAACTAGAGGATATTATGATGTTTGTGCTGGATGAGGTTGACTGCATGCTCCAGAGAGGTTTCAGGGATCAGGTGATGCAGATATTTAGGGCTTTGTCACAACCGCAGGTCTTGCTGTTCTCAGCGACAGTCTCAACGGAGGTGGAGAAGGTGGGAGGGTCTCTAGCCAAGGAAATGATTTTGGTATCCATAGGTAAACCCAACAGACCTAACAAAGCTGTCAAACAATTGGCTATCTGGGTTGATGCAAAGCAAAAGAAGCAGAAGCTCTTTGAGATACTTACAAGTCAAAACCATTTCAATCCCCCAGCTGTTGTTTATGTGAGTTCGAGAGCTGGAGCAGATCTCTTGGCTAATGCTATAACTGTGGTCACGGGGATAAAAGCTCTATCGATCCATGGGGAGAAGCCAATGAGGGAGAGGAGAGATGTAATGGGATCGTTTTTGGGTGGGGAGGTGCCTCTTGTTGTGTCAACTGGAGTTCTCGGCCGAGGAGTTGACCTCTTGGTGGTAAAGCAGGTAATAGTGTTTGACATGCCTGATACCATGAAGGAGTACATACATGTAATTGGCAGGGCCTCTAGGATGGGAGACCAAGGCAGTGCCATCTTGTTTGTAAACGAGGAGAGCAGAAATCTGTTCCCTGATTTGGTTGTGGCTTTAAAAAGTTGTGGAGCAGCCATACCTAAGCAACTTATCAGTTTGACATCATCATCCAGGGAAATGCACAGCAACAAGAAGAAGAGGAGGGTTGGATACTGAAATGTATGTTGTAGCAAAAGCAAAGAAATAAATGAAGACTTTAGATACTAAGAAAGGTTTACTTTTGTTAAGATTATTCAGATGCGAAATAAATCATATTTGACTTATGGGATTGGCTCAATACAAAGATTACCTACATTACATATGGGTAGAAGAGACAAAAGAAGGAACGCGACAGCCAACTGCCAGTGTCTTAATTAAGGGGTGAAAGAAAAAGCCAAACTTTGTTTGTTCCATTGTTGACCACAGAGAAAAAAGAAAAGAAAGATCGTACTTGCTTCTTCTCTTCCTGTCTCCTTTGCACCGGAAGGTATCAACTTCTTCTGCTCTTTGGAATCTTTATCCTTTCCATCTCTTTTAGATCCGATCGTGGCTGATGATTGGCTTATTCCCATATCCATTCCAATCCAATCGATTCATTTCATTTCCTTTCTTCTTTCATCATTCTCTCTTTTCGCATCATGTCTTGATCTCTTCAATTTTTCATGCTTTTAAGGTCATGTTAATAACTTACATCAATGAAAATTTCCTTCATAATCTGGTCCAGCTTCCTGTTGTAGGACTACAAGAGTTTCTATCTCTACTTGACAAGAAACCATGATGGGAGACTCTTCGAGTTCAAACTCTTGGAGCAGTAGTCAAAAGGATACTCAAGATGATCGGATGATTGCTCTTATGTTATCTGAAGAATACACTAAACTAGATGGTGCCGTAGGCAGACGCCTCTCTAATCTTGCTCCCGTTCCTGTAAGCTTGCTTGGTTCTACTCCAACTATTCTACATAAATGATTGATACCTTTCTACGTGTTCCTGTTTTGCAGCATGTTCCGCGGATAAATTCTTATATTCCCAACTTAAATGATGCTACCTTGGATCACCAACGCCTTCTTCAAAGGTTTTTCCCATAAGCTCTCTCTTCTTTCCCCTTTTCTGAATATAATAAGTAGGACTCTCACTCGTGGTTTGAATACAAATGTTTGTATACTCAATTCTATAATGTTTACTCCCCTACAACTTAGAATTAATTCCCCCCCCCTCCCTATGATGCGCTTTCTTTCAGATAATTCTTACGTTTGATCTTCCTTGCAGGCTAAATGTTTATGGTCTGTGTGAGTTGAAGGTCTCTGGTGATGGAAACTGCCAGGTAGGTGAATAGAGCCTAGATTTCAAACAATCTTCTTTATCTCTCTCTCTACTCGTATGTAAACTCATTGAGTGTCTTTCAGTTCCGAGCTCTTTCTGACCAGTTGTACCGATCTTCAGAGTACCACAAGCAAGTTAGGGGAGAAGTTGTTAAACAGGTGACATGTCTTATTATGAGTTATGACAGATGAACGAACAAAGAGAGTGGCCATCTTATTATGACTACTGTCTTTTCATTAAACCATTGGTGCACACATCCTTTTTCGTACGTCATTTCCTAGTTATTTTGTTGTTTTGTCTTGTTTCTACAGCTCAAGGACAATCGCACTATGTACGAAAGTTATGTTCCGATGAAATACAAACGGTATTGCAAGACGATGGCAAAGTAAGTTGTGCAAACATTTGAATTTCTCATTTAAGTCTTCTAAGCTATACTTGGTAATTTTTTTCTGTTTCAAATTCAAAATACATGAATGACAGACTTGGAGAATGGGGAGACCATATTACCCTACAAGCTGCGGCAGATAGGGTAAGTTTCCATTTTGTTTCAGTTTTCACAGCACTTGTATTTATAGTTAAAATGTACCTAATAAGGATTTTTACTTTGTTCTCGTATCACCTACTCTAGTTCTGTTGATGTTTTTTTTCTTAGCTAGTCTTCTTCATGTTCTTTATTTCATATGATAGATGTTACATGAAATAGGTAACACTTTAACACATCCTCGAGAAGCCATGTAAAGTAACCGCTGACTTTTGTGGCATTAGGCACTGAGAAAAATAGCCAATACTTTTCAGTTTTCTTTTCCTTTCTCTTACAATATTTTCCATTGTATCTCCCTTTGAATAGTTTGCAGCAAAGATATGCCTGCTGACATCCTTCAGAGACACTTGTTTCATTGAAATTATGCCTCAAGACCAAGCACCTAAGCGTGGTGAGACTCCAGATTATATTTCCTTTCACCTTCAGTCATCGCTACTTGATCTGAATTATCATCTGGCAAATGCACTCTTACAAAGTTGTGGCTTTATATGTTTGGAATGGTGCAGAGTTATGGTTAAGTTTCTGGTCAGAGGTGCATTATAACTCTTTATACGACAATCAAGGTTTGTCTTGTGCTTACGAAGTGTAACTAAAATGGTGGCTTTGTGCTCGAGGACACTGATTATGATTTTGTTTCTGATTGCAGCAGTTCAGCAGAAGCCAAAGAGAAAACATTGGTTGTTCTAGAAAGCAAGACTCTCACATGTCTTAACTCTTAAGACAACATCTTCATAATATTTTCTATCAGTATTGTGCATAAGTCAACATTTTCAGACGCCGTAACTCTTCCTTCATACTTGTATACACACGAACTAGCTTGAGCTATAAATTTTTTAAACCGAACAGAACATTACCCATCGTGATATAAGAAGTTTAAAACATAGAATGATTATATTCATAACAGTGGACGCTTTTTTAAAGAAAAAAAACACAGAATGATTATATTCATAACAGAAACCAGATTACACAAGAACAACCACAAGATCAAATACAACATCAAACCCAAAGTCGACGAGTTAAACTAACCCTCAGAATCCAAGCCAGCGGATAACAATTAATCTCTGGCGACGAGACATAATGTTATCCTAAGACTAAAAAACAAAAAGATAATAAAAGCTAGCAACAGAGACAAAGACAATGATGAAATCTCCAAAGCAACAAGACACTCAAACTCCGATCGACTCTTTGATAGTTGATGGTTAAACATATTATTTTTAAAAATAATAAAAAATGAAATTTGTATAGAGTGAGGCTCAAAACTTCAATGACTGAGGGTATCTAAAAATTCTAAACAGAGGCAATTCAACTATGACAAAGTATTATTACAATTTTGCTCATAGTTTATTATGTTTTCAAATTGACTAGGTGCAGGTGTGAGGTGTCCCCTCCAAGACCTTCTATATGCTTTCTTCTCTATAACAACTCAATGTCAGATGGGTTGGGATACGGCAGACCAACCCTCACAACACACCAACACATGTTGTGGCTGAATTTGATTCCTTCCGACACCTTCCCACCAATCAAAACTAGCATTTTTTCCCTCTTTCGCTTTTTATTGCTTCCTTGTAATTTCTGATAACAGCTTCCACCTCTGTGTTTCTTCTGGGTTCTCTAAATTTCTTTTGGTTTCTTTGAACACATGCATCATGTTTCATTTCAGGCAGGCCCATCACGATCAATCCCATTTAAGGAATCAAATAATCCCATTTTAATTACGCCAACTCTTTATAAGGCCCATGATAGTGTCTATCCATATAAACGACTTTCAGGCAGGCCCACCACGATCAATCCCATTTAAAGAATCAAATAATCCCTTTTTAATTAGGCCTACTCCTTATAAAGCCCATGATAGTGTCATCCATATAAACGACTTTCGTTTCAAATTTTAAACATATGTCTTCCTCTCTAACGGTAAAAAGATAGAGAATCGAAGGAAAAGATCACCGACTTTGTTTACCAACCATTGACATGAAAGAGCTTTCACGAATCGTCTTTCACCAATCGTTTTTCACGAATCGTCATTCACGAATCGTCATTCACGAATCGTCGTCTATGATAAAAACGCAGTCAATTTCTTCTCGACAGGTACGATTACCATATTGCTTTTAAACTATTGTCGTTTATTTTTATTCTTCCTAAAACAACATTTTAGAGGATTTGTTTCAAAATTGCAGCCGTTTCTTTAAAATTTTCAGAAACATTGTTCGGTTTCTGAGGAACCACCAAAAACTAAAAAGATGTTGCAGACGAATCGAAATTGATTGTGACGCAAGGGAAGGATGACGTCACTTAACTTGGGCCAGCGGCTTACACAAAGTTACGCAGGTATCAGGATTGTTGGGCCTTTCTTCAGGTTTCTTTTGGGCTTTTAATATAAATTATTTTGCTTAGTAATCTTTACATATTTAGGCTTTTAAATTTATGGGCCTAACTTACCCCAATATTTCATTGTTTTCTGGGCCTATCTAAAACCTGACTAAATATTTCGTTGTTTTTAAATTCTACACTTCCATCGATTTTGAAAACTCTCGTTTAGTTATCACGATCACAGGAAACCCTAGGAAAAATTTAAATGTATGAAAGAATAAACCAGATTATATAACAGAATATGATTAGATATTTTTTAGGGTTTAGGGTTTAGGGTTTAGGGTTTAGGGTTTAGGGTTTAGGGTTTAGGGTTTAGGGTTTAGGGTTTAGGGTTTAGGGTTTAGGGTTTAGGGTTTAGGGTTTAGGGTTTAGGGTTTAGGGTTTAGGGTTTAGGGTTTAGGGTTTAGGGTTTAGGGTTTAGGGTTTAGGGTTTAGGGTGTAGGGTTTAGGGTTGAGGGTTTAGGGTTTAGGGTTTAGGGT
>MU106415.1:115936-131011 GCA_012274485.2 Sinapis alba | reverse complement strand
TTGAATAAATCCCATAGGAGTTATGTTGAATAACTTATTCTACTTTCTAATCAGGATATCCATGTTTAGTCTGTTTGGACATATGGCAAGTTCTTCAAGCTTCTAATCAAACCCGGATGAATCACTATGTAAGAAGCTTGATTTGGAACCATTATTCAGTGGAGAGTATCCATGAAGTTGAATAAATCCCAAAGGAGTTATGTTTAAGAAGTTATTCCACTTTCTAATCAGAATATCCATGTTTAGCCTGTTTGGACATATGGCAAGTTCTTCAAGCTCCTAATCAAACCAGGATGAATCACTATGTAAGAAGATTGATTTTGAACCATTATTCAGTGGAGAGTAGTATCCATGAAGTTGAATAAATCCCAAAGGAGTTATGTTTAAGAAGTTATTCCACTTTCTAATCAGGATATCCATGTTTAGCCTGTTTGGACATATGGCAAGTTCTTCAAGCTCCTAATCAAACCAGGATGAATCACTATGGAAGAAGATTGATTTGGAACCATTATTCAGTGGAGAGTGTCCATGAATTGGAATAAATCCCAAAGGAGTTATGTTTAATAAGTTATTCCACTTTCTAATCAGGATATTCGTGTTAAGCCTGTTTGGACACATGGCAAGTTCTTCAAGCTTCTAACTAAACAAGGATGAATCACTATGTAAAAACTTTATTTGGAAACATTAATCAATGGATATTCTTTCATGAAGTTGAATAAATCCCAGAGGAGTTATGTTGAAGAAGTTATTCCACTTTCTAATCAGGATATCCATGTTTAGCCTGTTTGGACATATGGCAAGTTCTTCATGCTTCTAAACAAACCAAGATGAATCACTATGTAAGAAGCTTGATATGGAACCATTATTCAGAGGAGAGTATCCATGAAGTTGAATCAATCCCAAAGGAGTTATGTTTAAAAATTATTCCACTTTCTAATCAGGATATCCATGTTTAGCCTTTTTGGACATATGGCAAGTTCTTCATGCTTCTAAACAAACCAAGATGAATCACTATGTAAGAAGCTTGATGTGGAACCATTATTCAGTGGATAGTATCCATGAAGTTGAATCAATCCCAAAGGAGTTATGTTTAAGTAGTTATTCCACTTTCTAATCAGGATATCCATGTTTAGCCTGTTAGGACATATGGCAAGTTCTTGAAGCTTCTAATCAAACCAGGATGAATCACTATGTAAGAAGCTTGATTTGGAAGAATTATTCAGTGGAGAGTATACATGAAGTTGAATAAATCCCAAATGAGTTATGTTTAAAAAGTTATTCCACTTTCTAATCGGGATATCCATGTTTAGCCTGTTTTGACATATGGCAAGTTCTGCAAGCTTCTAATCAAACCAGGATGAATTACTATGTAAGAAGCTTGATTTGTAACCATTATTCAGTGGAGAGTATCCATGAAGTTGAATCAATCCCAAAGGAGTTATGTTTAAGAAGTTATTCCACTTTCTAATCATGATATCCATGTTTAGTCTGTTTGGACATATGGCAAGTTCTTGAAGCTTATAATCAAACCAGGATGAATCACTATGTAAGAAGGTTGATATGGAACCATTATTCAGTGGAGAGTATCCATAAAGTTGAATAAATCCCAAAGGAGTTATGTTGAAGAAGTTATTCCACTTTCTAATCAGGATATCCATGTTTATCCTGTTTTGACATATGGCAAGTTCTGCAAGCTTCTAATCAAACCAGGATGAATTACTATGTAAGAATATTTATTTGGAACCATTATTCAGTGGATAGTATCCATGAAGTTGAATAAATCCCAAAGGAATTATGTTTAAGAAGTTATTCCACTTTCTAATCCGGATATCCATGTTTAGCCTATTTGGACATATGGCAAGTTCTTCAAGCTTCTAATCAAACCAAGATGAATCACTACGTAAAAAGCTTTATTTGGAACCATTAATCAATGGAGATTCTTTCATGAAGTTGAATAAATCCCATAGGAGTTATGTTGAAGAAGTTATTCCACTTTCTAATCAGGATATCCATGTTTAGCCTCTTTGGACATATGGCAAGTTCTGCAAGCTTCTAACAAAACCAGGATGAATTACTATGTAAGAATCTTGATTTGGAACCATTATTCAGTGGATAGTATCCATGAAGTTGAATAAATCCCAAAGGATTTATGTTAAAGAAGTTATTCCACTTTCTAATCAGGATATCCATGTTTAGCCTGTTTGGACATTTGACAAGTTCTTCAAGCTTATAATCAAACCCGGATAAATCACTATGTAAGAACCTTGATTTGGAACCATTATTCAGTGGAGAGTATCCATGAAGTTGAATAAATCCCAAAAGAGTTATGTTTAAGAAGTTATTCCACTTTCTAATCAGGATATCCATGTTTAGCATGTTTGGACATATGACAAGTTCTTCATGCTTCTAAACAAACCAAGATGAATCACTATGTAAGAAGGTTAATCTGGAACCATTATTCAATGGAGAGTATCCATGAATTTGAATCAATCCCAAATGAGTTATATTTAAGAAGTTATTCCACTTTCTAATCAGGATATCCATGTTTAGCCTGTTTGGACATATGGCAAGTTCTTCATGCTTCTAAACAAAACAAGATTAATCACTATGTAAGAAGCTTGATATGGAACCATTATTCAGTAGAGAGTATCCATGAAGTTAAATCAATTCCAAAGGAGTTATGTTTAAGAAATTATTCCACTTTCTAATCCGGATATCCATGTTTAGCCTGTTTGGACATATGGCAAGTTCTTGAAGCTTCTAATCAAACCAGGATGAATCACTATGTAAGAAGCTTGATTTGGAACAATTATTCAGTGGAGAGTATCCATGAAGTTGAATAAATCCCAAAGGAGTTTTGTTTAAGAAGTTATTCCACTTTCTAACCAGGATATCCATGTTTAGCTTGTTTTGACATACGGCAAGTTCTGCAAGCTTCTAATCAAACCAGGATGAATTACTATGTAAGAAGCTTGATTTGGAACCATTATTCAGTGGAGAGTATCCATGAAGTTGAATCAATCCCAAAGGAGTTATGTTTAAGAAGTTATTCCACTTTCTAATCAGGATATCCATGTTTAACTGGTTTGGACATATGGCAAGTTCTTGAAGCTTCTAATAAAACCAGGATGAATCACTATGTAAGAAGCTTGATTTGGAACCATTATTCAGTGGAAAGTATCCAAGAATTTGAATAAATCCCAAAGGATTTATGTTTAAGAAGTTATTCCACTTTCTAATCAGGATATCCATGTTTAGCATGTTTGGACATATGGCAAGTTCTTCAACCTCCTAATCAAACCAGGATGAATCACTATGTAAGAAGATTTGTTTGGAACCGTTATTCAGTGGAGAGAATCCTTGAAGTTGAATATATCCCAAAGGATTTATGTTTAAGAAGTTATTCCACTTTCTAATCAGGATATCCATGTTTAGCATCTTTGGACATATGGCAAGTTCTTCAAGATCCTAATCAAACCTGGATGAATCACTATGTAAGAAGATTGATTTGGAACCATTATTCAGTGGAGAGTATCCATGAATTTAAATAAATCCCAAAAGAGTTATATTGAAGAAGTTATTCCTCTTTCTAATCAGGATATCCATGTTTAGCATGTTTGGACATATGTCAAGTTCTTCAAGCTTCTATTCAATCCAGGATGAATCACTATGTAAAAAGCTTGATTTGGAACCAATATTCAGTGGAGAGTCTTTCATGAACTTGAATAAATCCCATAGGAGTTATGTTGAATAATTTATTCCACTTTCTAATAAGGATATCCATGTTTAGCCTGTTTGGACGTATGGCAAGTTCTTCAATCTTCTATTCAAACCCGGATGAATCACTATGTGAGAAGCTTGATTTGGAACCATTATTAAGTGGAGAGTATCCATGAATAAATCCCAAAGGAGTTATGGTTAAGAAGTTATTCCACTTTCTAATCAGGATATCCATGTTTAGCCTGTTGTGACATATGGCAAGTTCATCAAGCTTCTAATCAAACCAGGATGAATCACTATGTAAAAAGCTTGATTTGGAACCATTAATCAATGGAGAGTCTTTCATGAAGTTGAATATATCCCAAAGGAGTTATGTTTAAGAACTTATTCCACTTTCTAATCAGGATATCCATGTTTAGCATGTTTGGACATATGGCAAGTTCTTTAAGCTTCTAATCAAACGAGGATGAATCTCTATGTAAGAAGCTTGATTTGGAACCATTATTCGGTGGATAGTATCCATGAATTTGAATAAATCCCAAAGGATTTATGTTTTAGAAGTTATTCCACTTTCTAATCAGGATATCCATGTTTAGCCTCTTTGGACATATGGCAAGTTCTGCAAGCTTCTAATCAAACCAGGATGAATTACTATGTAAGAATCTTTATTTGGAACCATTATTCAGTGGATAGTATCCATGAAGTTGAATAAATCCCAAAGGAGTTATGTTTAAGAAGTTATTCCACTTTTTAATCAGGATATCCATGTTTATCCTGTTTGGACATATGGCAAGTTCTTCAAGCTAGTAATTAAACCAGGATGAATCACTATGTAAAAAGCTTGATTTGGAACCATTATTCAGTGGAGAGTCTTTCATGAAGTTGAATTAATCCCATAGGAGTTATGTTGAATAACTTATTCCACTTTCTAATCATGATATCCATGTTTAACCTGTTTCGACATATGGCAAGTTCTTCAATATCCTAATCAAAACAGGATGAATCACTATGTAAGAAGATTGATTTGGAACCATTATTAAGAGGAGAGTATCCATGAATTTAAATAAATCCCAAAAGAGTTATGTTTAAGAAGTTATTCCACTTTCTAATCAGGATATCCATGTTTAGCATGTTTGGACATATGGCAAGTTCTTCAAGATCCTAATCAAACCAGGATGAATCACTATGTAAGACGATTGATTTGGAACCATTATTCAGTGGAGAGTATCCATGAAGTTTAATAAATCCCAAAGGAATTATGTTTAGCCCCTTTGGACATATGGCAAGTTCTGCAAGCCTCTAATCATACCAGGATGAATTACTATGTAAGAATCTTTATTTGGAACCATTATTCAGTGTATAATATCCATGAAGTTGAATAAATTCCTAAGGATTTATGTTAAAGAAGTTATTCCACTTTCTAATAAGGATATCCATGTTTAGCATGTTTGGACATATGGCAAGTTCTTTGAGCTTCTAATCAAACCGGGATGAATCACTATGTAAGAAGCTTTATTTGGAACCATTATTCAGTGGATAGTATCCATGAATTTGAATAAATCCCAAAGGATTTATGTTTAAGAAGTTATTCCACTTTCTAATCAGGATATCCATGTTTAGCCTGTTTGGACATATGGCAAGTTCTTCAAGCTCCTAATCAAACCAGGATGAATCACTATGTAAGAAGATTTATTTGGAACCTTTATTCAGTGGAGAGAATCCTTGAAGTTGAATATATCCCAAAGGAATTATGTTTAAGAAGTTATTCCACTTTCTAACCAGGATATCCATGTTTAGCGCTTTGGACATATGGCAAGTTCTTCAAGATCCTAATCAAACAAGGATGAATCACTATGTAAGAAGATTGATTTGGAACCATTATTCAGTGGAGAGTATTCATGAATTTAAATAAATCCCAAAAGAGTTATGTTGAAGAAGTTATTCCTCTTTCTAATCAGGATATCCATGTTTAGCATGTTTGGACATATGTCAAGTTCTTCAAGCTTCTAATCAATCCAGGATGAATCACTATGTAAAAAGTTTGATTTGGAACCATTATTCAGTGGAGATTCTTTCATGAACTTGAATAAATCCCATAGGAGTTATGTTGAATAATTTATTCCACTTTCTAATAAGGATATCCATGTTTAGCCTGTTTGGACATATGGCAAGTTCTTCAATCTTCTAATCAAACCCGGATGAATCACTATGTGAGAATCTTGATTTGGAACCATTATTCAGTGGAGAGTATCCATAAATAAATCCCAAAGGAGTTATGTTTAAGAAGTTATTCCACTTTCTAATCAGGATATCCATGTTTAGCCTGTTGTGACATATGGCAAGTTCTTCAAGCTTCTAATCAAACCAGGATGAATCACTATGTAAAAAGCTTGATTTGGAACCATTAATCAATGGAGAGTCTTTCATGAAGTTGAATAAATCCCAAAGTAGTTATGTTTAAGAAGTTATTCCACTTTCTAATCAGGATATCCATGTTTAACATGTTTGGACATATGGCAAGTTCTTTAAGCTTCTAATCAAACGAGGATTAATCACTATGTAAGAAGCTTGATTTGGAACCATTATTCAGTGGATAGTATCCATGAATTTGAATAAATCCCAAAGGATTTATGTTTAAGAAGTTATTCCACTTTCTAATCAGGATATCCATGTTTAGCCTCTTTGGACATATGGCAAGTTCTGCAAGCTTCTAATCAAACCAGGATGAATTACTATGTAAGAATCTTTATTTGGAACCATTATTCAGTGGATAGTATCCATGAAGTTGAAAAAATCCCAAATGATTTATGTTAAAGAAGTTATTCCACTGTCTAATCTGAATATCCATGTTTAGCATGTTTGGACATATGGAAATTTCTTCAAGCTTCTAACTAAACAAGGATGAATCACTATGTAAAAAGCTTTATTTGGAACCATTAATCAATGGAGACTCTTTCATGAAGTTGAATAAATCCCATAGGAGTTAAGTTGAAGAAGTTATTCCACTTTCTAATCAGGATATTCATGTTTAGCCTGTTTGGACATATGGCAAATTCTTCATGCTTCTAAACAAATCAAGATGAATCACTATGTAAGAAGTTTGATCTGGAACCATTATTCAGTGGAGAGTATCCATGAAGTTGAATCAATCCCAAAGGAGTTATATTTAAGATGTTATTCCACTTTCTAATAAGGATATCCATGTTTAGCCTATTTGGACATATGGCAAGTTCTTGTAGCTTCTAATCAACCAGGATGAATCAATATATAAGAAGCTTGATTTGGAACCATTATTCAGTGGAGAGTATCCATGAAGTTGAATCAATCCCAAAGGAGTTATGTTTAAGAAGTTATTCCACTTTATAATCAGGATATCCATGTTTAGCCTCTTTGGACATATGGCAAGTTCTTCAAGCTCCTAATCAAACTAGGATGAATCACTATGTAAGAAGATTTATTTGGAACAATTATTCAGTGGAGAGTATCCATGAAGTTGAATAAATCCCAAAGGATTTATGTTTAAGAAGTTATTCCACTTTCTAATCATGATATCCATGTTTAGCCTCTTTGGACATATGGCAAGTTCTGCAAGCTTCTAATCAAACCAGGATGAATTACTATGTAAGAATCTTGATTTGGAACCATTATTCAGTGTATAGTATCCATGAAGTTGAATAAATCCCAAAGGATTTATGTTAAAGAAGTTATTCCACTTTCTAATCAGGATATCCATGTTTAGCCTGTTTAGACATATGGCAAGTTCTTCAAGCTTCTAATCAAACCAGGATGAATCACTATGTAAGAAGCTTGATTTGGAACCATTATTCAGTGGATAGTATCCATGAAGTTGAATAAATCCCAAAGGAGTTATGTTTAAGAGGTTATTCCACTTTCTAATCAGGATTGATAGAATGGAGAGATTAAAGCCTTTGGTGTGTAAGAACTATGAAGAACAGCAAGAACAAAAGGGAGTAAGAGAGAAATCCGAGAGAGAGAGAGGAGGGAGAGAGAGAGTGATTTCGAACAAGAATAGAAGAAATGAGTGTCTTAATTAATTCAGATGCAGCAGGACATACATAAATAGGATAATAAAATATCCTAGGAAACCATAAAATAAGGAAACTATTAAACTAAGCAAGAAGGGACAAACTGCTGCAAGCCAGGCTCAGCAGGCTGATAGTGACCTGTCCTGAACGGATCCCTGCCTCCCTGCCTCTCTGCCATCCTTAACCAAACATGTGACTTGATTCTCCAACCATCTAGTTGCTCCTGAGCTGCCAAGGTAAGTCGAAACCCCTTTGTTACTTCCTGATCAATTAGTTCCCTTTCTTGACTTGCACTCCACACTTAGACAATTAGGTTGTACGGCCAGACTTGGGAAACAAGGCGACTCCATCTCTTGCATACTTCAAATGCGCCTGATTCCCTTATGCTTCTTATTGGATTACTTTAATACTCTAACTCCTTAATGCTTCTTCTCAACACTCCCCCTCAAACTTGACCATAGGGACTGGTCAAGCTTGGAAACCATGAAGCATTCCCTCATTAAAACCTTAGCTTGGAAAAACCACTTGGGATAAAAACCAAGCCAAGGAAAAAGAGTAGAACACTCCATGGCAAGAGGATCAGTGACAAGTGAGGTCTATGAGTCCAAGTTTAGGATGGATGAACTCACAAACCTTGCTGCTGGCTGCCTTGGTGAATATGTCAGCTAGTTGATCTTCACTCCTTGTATAGCATGGGAGGATCACTTACTGTTCCATTGCTTGCCTCACCTTGTGGCAATCCACTTCTATGTGCTTTGTTCTCTCATGAAAGACTGAGTTGGATGCAATGTGTATTGCTGCCTGGTTGTCACAATGCATTGTCATTGGTGTGGTGATCTCTATCCCCAAATCCCTTAGCAATCCCTTTATCCATATGAGCTCACTAATTAGCTTCCTCATAGCCCGGTATTCTGCCTTAGCACTTGAACAGGAGACCACTTTCTGCTTCTTTCTCTTCCATGTGGCTAAGTTTCCTCCAATGAAGGTGCAATACCCTGTTGTTGATCTTCTATCAACTCTGTCTCCAGCCCAATCAGCATCACAGTATCCTACCACTTCAGTGCTTCCATTACATGCCATCCAAACACCTTGACCAGGAGCCTCTCTCAAGTATCTTAAGATCCTCTCCACCATATTCCAGTGATGTACCTTAGGAGCTTGCATGTGTTGACTGACTTGATTCACAGCAAAACACACATCAGGGCGAGTTATGGTCAGATATATAAGCTTCCCAACCATTCTCCTATACTTCTTTACATCCTCAAATGGAGTGTCTTCAAACTCCCCCTCTCGCAGCACTTTGTAACCTTCTTCTAGTGGAGTCTTGGCTAGTCTTCCTCCAAGGTTTCCTGCCTCATTCAAAACATCAAGTGTGTACTTCCTTTGGGATAAGAAAAGCCCCTCTTTAGAGCGGCATATTTCAATCCCTAGGAAGTACTTTAACTCTCCTAAGTCCTTGATATCAAATGCTGATTTAAGAAAAGATTTGGTTGAGAGAATACCTTCTTTGTCACTGCCAGTGATGATAATGTCATCAACATATACCAGAATGACAACAATCCCTTGCTTGCTGGTTAGGTGGAAGAGAGTATGGTCTGCCTCAGATTTTACAAATCCCCTTCCATTAAGTGTTGTGCTCAGCTTGTGGTACCAAGCCCTTGGAAATTGCTTCAATCCATAGATTGCCTTCTTCAATCTGATTACATTCCCTGGTTTGACCATACTTTCTAGACCAGGAGGAGGTTTCATGTATACTTCATCATCCAACTCTCCTTGAAGAAAGGCATTCTTCACATCCATCTGCCATAATTCCCACTCAAGGTTGACAGCCAGTGATAGGAGTATCCTTATAGTGTGTAGCTTGGGCACTGGTGCAAATGTATCCAAATAGTCTTCACCATATACTTGAGTGTAACCTCTTGCCACTAGTCTTGTTTTTCTCCTTTCTGGTTTTCCATTTGCTTGATATTTAATGGTATATATCAGGCGACTTGTAACAGCCTTCTTGCCTTTGGGAAGCTCAGTTTGAAACCATGTATCATTCTTGATCATGGCACCCATCTCATCCCCAACAGAAGCTCTCCACTCCTCATGTTGCATAGCTTCTTCATAAGTGTTTGGGATGTAATCCTGATCCAATTCAACAATGAGGGCTTGATGTTCTTCTGGATAGTGAGCAAGAGAACATACTCCACTTATTGGATGAGCCACAGCTTCAGCATTGAAATAAACTCTTGTATTAATCCAGTTTGAAGCAGGTTTCTTGATCCTTGTACTCCTTTTCAAAGGCTGTATCTGATCAGATTCTGCCTCATTTCCTCCACTTGGGTCGCCTTCTTGATGTTCAGTATTTGATTCTGATGGCATCTCATCTTGATCATGAGCTACTGAGTTTTCTTCAGGCTGTGGTTGCTCTTCAGTTTGATCATCATTTCATGTCCATTGCCCCCCTCATGATCAGGATGAGTGACTTCAATATCATCCTCAGCCTCTTCTTCAGCATGAGTGGGAACCTCCCTGGCTTTCTCTGGTTCTTGTGGAACATTAATGTCCAGTCTTTCCATGATAACCCTCAGGTTGTTAGCTCTATCTGAGGCAGATTGAGACAGATCCTTGAGCTCATCCCAACTCTTCTCATCATAATAACCTCTTGATTTCATGAACTTAACATCTTTAGATACCAGAACTCTCCTTGTCTCTGGAACATAGCATTTATACCCCTTTTGGTGTGTTGAGTAGCCAATAAACATTGCCTTGGTGCTTCTAGCTTCCAACTTTTTTCTCAATTCACCTGGACCCAAAGCAAAACACATACACCCAAAAACACGTAGATGATCTATAGAAGGTTTAGTGTTGTTGAGTACCTCATATGGAGTGGAGTTATGGAGCACCTTTGTGGGTATGCGAATGATAAGGTAAGCTGCTGTAACCACAACATCCCCCCAGAAACATTTAGGGACATTAGCATGGAACATCATGCTCCTGGCCACTTCCATCAGGTGTCTATTCTTTCTTTCTGCCACACCATTTTGTTGGGGAGTGTATGGACAACTTGTTTGGTGGATAATTCCATTTGTGGCAAGATGTTGTCTAAAGGCAGTGCTAGTGTATTCACCTCCATTATCTGATCTAAGAATTTTGATCTTAACATTGAAATGGTTAGTAACATAATTCTGGAAGTTTTTAAAGGCTTCTAACACCCTATCTTTTGATTGCAACAATGTGATCCATGTGTACTTAGATTTTTCATCTATTAATGCACAAAATATCTATGTTGCTCCCTAGAAGTGCAAGGTGCAGTCCAAACATCATAGTGAATTAAATCAAAGTAATTATCATAGATGGTCATTGACTTAGGGAACACAGTTTTACAGTGTTTTCCTAAGATACAAGCCTCACAATCACTTTTAAAAGAAACACTAGGCAACAGGATGTTCAGAGCGCGAGAATGAGGATGTCCTAATCTAGCATGCCATATTAGATCTTTAGGGAATTCAGAAACAGAGATAAGAGCACAAGATAAATCAGAAGCTGGTTGAGTGTCTTCAAGCAAGTACAAGTCTCCCTTGGTCACACCCTTTCCAAGCAACCTACTAGAATCAATATCCTGAAAGTAGACATCATTAGGAGTGAAGGTAACATGACAATTTAAATCATTAATGACCTTTTTCACAGATAACAGATTTGATGCAAAAGTGGGCATGTAAAAGGCCTTAGAAACTTTGTCAAACAGTTTCAGATCACCCACTCCCTTTATTGGGATTTTATCACCATTTGCTATCATCACATGGCCTAGAGCAGGTTCTACATTAGTTATCAGGTTTGAATCACTAATCATATGGTGTGAGGCACCAGAATCTATAACTAATGGCCTTACAGATTTTAAAGCATTCATTGAGATACCAGCAGTTTGAATAGCTAATGGAGATGTATTCATTAATCTACTGGCAGTGTGTGAAGCATTTAGTGATATACCAAGGGTTCTAGAGTTACCATAATTTTCTTTCAAGGCTTTGATGAGAGCATCCAAGTCTGATTTCTTGATGGTCTCATCCTGGTTGGTTCTTGAAGTGGAATAGACTGATGTTGATGCCATGGCTCTTCCCACACCAGTATTGGAGCACACTGATGTTGGCGTGGAAGGTTCAGTACCATCAGCAGTGAAATGAGCCCTTGCATCCATGAACTGTGGGCGTGGCTCCTTGAATTTGTTTGGCTTCAGATGGGGATGGAGGATCCAGCACTTATCCTTCAAGTGCCCCTTCTTCTTACAATGGTCACAGATCCAAGCCTTCCTATCATCTTGCTTGTAGGTGACCTTGTTTGCCTCAGCTTGATGAACCACTATTGATTCCCTTTTTCCTCCAAACAGACCCAATGAACCTTCTTCCTTTTGAATCTGAGCACACACCTCATCAAGAGTTGGTAACTTCTCAGCCCTCAGGATATGTTTGATGAGGTCATTATAGGTTGGGTTAAGAGTAAGCAGCAACCCAAAGACCTTGTCCTCTTCACGCCTATCACTTAAGATGGAAGGGTCAACAGTGTGTGGTCTGAGCATCTCCAACTCTGCCCAAAGGGATCTAAACTTGCCAAAATGAGCTTGAAACTCCATGTCTGACTGGTTGAGTGCATTGATAGCTTTCTTCACTTCAAAGACTCTTGTAAGGTTGGAAATGTTTCCATAAACCTTGTAGAGAGTTTCCCATAATTCTTTGGTGGTCTCACAGTATGAGTAAGCCTCCAAGATTGTTGGTTCCAGAGAGTTTTGGATGAGAGAAAGCACCATGAGATCCTCCTGACCCCATTTATCTTCATCAGTCACCACCATCTCTTTTCCATCTTCTCCTTGGACAATCTGCTTTGGAGCTGCTCCAGTTGAGACATGAATCCATAAGCCTTTTCCTCCAAGGGCAGTCTTCACCAATCTGGACCATAAGAGGTAGTTAATCCCCTTAAGTGTCACTGGGATTGTCACGGATTTTGTGTTCTCCATTTTTACTTACAATAAGCTTCACAAGAACTTGAAAGGTAAGAGTTTGCGGAAGTTGAGAAAGGTTTCAAGAGTTTTTAGGCTCTGATACCATCATAGTATGGAGAGATTAAAGCCTTTGGTGTGTAAGAACTATGAAGAACAGCAAGAACAGAAGGGAGTAAGAGAGAAATCCGAGAGAGAGAGAGGAGGGAGAGAGAGAGTGATTTCGAACAAGAATAGAAGAAATGAGTTTCTTAATTAATTCAGATGCAGCAGGACATACATAAATAGGATAATAAAATATCCTAGGAAACAATAAAATAAGGAAACTATTAAACTAAGCAAGAAGGGACAAACTGCTGCAAGCCAGGCTCAGCAGGCTGATAGTGACCTGTCCTGAACGGATCCCTGCCTCCCTGACTCTCTGCCATCCTTAACCAAACATGTGACTTGATTCTCCAACCATCTAGTTGCTCCTGAGCTGCCAAGGTAAGTCGAAACCCCTTTGTTACTTCCTGATCAATTAGTTCCCTTTCTTGACTTGCACTCCACACTTAGACAATTAGGTTGTACGTCCAGACTTTGGAAACAAGGCAACTCCATCTCTTGCATACTTCAAATGCGCCTGATTCCCTTATGCTTCTTATTGGATTACTTTAATACTCTAACTCCTTAATGCTTCTTCTCAACAAGGATATCCATGTTTAGCCTGTTTGGACATATGGAAAGTTCTTCAAGCTCCTAATCCAACCAGGATGAATCACTATGTAAGAAGATTTATTTGGAACCATTATTTAGTGGAGAATATCCATGAATTTGAGTAAATCCCAAAGGAGTTATGTTTAAGAAGTTATTCCACTTTCTAATCAGGATATCCATGTTTAGCCTGTTTGGACATATGGCAAGTTCTTCAAGCTTCTAATCAAACCTGGATGAATCACTATGTAAAAAGCTTGATTTGGAACCATTATTCAGTGGAGAGTCTTTAATGAAGTTGAATAAATCCCATAGGAGTTTTGTTGAATAACTTATTCCACTTTCTAATCAGGATATCCATGTTTAGCCGGTTTGGACATATGGCAAGTTCTTCAAGCTTCTAATCAAACCCGGATGAATCACTATGTAAGAACCTTGATTTGGAACCATTTTTCAGTGGAGAGTATCCATGAAGTTTAATAAATCCCAAAGGAGTTATGTTTAAGAAGTTATTCCACTTTCTAATCAGGATATCCATGTTTAGCATGTTTGGACATATGGCAAGTTCTTGAAGCTTCTAATCAAACCAGGATAAATCACTATGTAAGAAGCTTGATTTGGAACAATTATTCAGTGGAGAGTATCCATGAAGTTGAATAAATCCCAAAGGAGTTATGTTTAAGAAGTTATTCCACTTTCTAATCAGGATATCCATGTAAGTTTAGTGAAGAACAAGTGAAGAACAAGTGAAGAATGTTAACTTGAAGAAAGAAATGGAGCCAAAGGAGGAGTTGGGTTGAGTTTGGGCCTTGTGCAAGAATAGGGAAAGTCTTCTAGAGATTGCCTGTAAGGCTTCAGGAGTGTTCTGGAAGGGCTTTAGAGAAGTATAAGAGTACTATTAAGCTTGTGCAAAGATAGGGTCAAGTCCAGGAGGGACTTAGACACCATTTGGAGTCATATGGGTGATGGTTCAAAAATAGGGTCAACCATCAGTACAGACGGTATGGAACCGTACGGACCGTGCAAACTTAGGGCAATCCAAACCAAGTCAGGTTTGACCATTGGAGAAGCTTAGAAGAGATGTGCAAAAATAGGGCGAGGTACGGACAGGCGGTCCGTACCATCGACCGTACTTTTTCCGGATCGACCAGAAATGATGTTGTGCAAACTTAGGGTGCAAGTGAAGCTTAGGCTGAGCCTGTGACCATTGGGGCAGTGTCAAGTCGTGGGAGAGAGCTGGGAACAGGCTGGCGTGAGCTGTCCATGAGCTAGCAAAGGCAGCTTTGACTTCACATGCTTGGCAAGCATGTGAGCATTTGTGTCCAAGTATTTGAATTAAGCTGTATCTGGACACTTGAGTGGACAGATACATGGGAGCCCCTCTTGCACCAATCAGGAGCCATTCCTCTCCTCCAATCAGCAGCCATCACCTAGATTGCAAAGACCAGACCACAAGACTTCATCCTAGCCATCCATCTTCAAGTCTATTATGAGCCATTAGATTTAGGGCTCTGGTTTATGTCTTTGTAAAGCCAATATAAGGCTGTGTCATTGTAATTTCGAAATCTAAGTGAGTAAGGGGGATTTCCCCTCTCCTTCATTATAAACAAAGTGTGTTCTTGATCAGAAACCCTTAAT